>VZRU01002363.1:82148-142229 GCA_013398155.1 Pedionomus torquatus
CCCTGGGAGTGTTCAGGGCCAGGCTGGATGGGGCTTTGAGCAACCTGGTCTAGTGGGAGGTGTCCCTGCCCATGGCAGGGGGGTTTGGAACACGATGATCTTCAAGGTCCTTTCCAAATCTAACTATTCCATGATCCTATGAGCTGTAGGTACACCTGACCGGGGTTTAACTGGGCATTTTCTGCCCATCCTCCCCACCTGCCCAGCTCTGACTCTTGCTTTTCTCACCACCGCTGGGTTCAGCGAGAGGAAAGGACGAGCGGTCGGAGGCGCAGAGAGCACTCACCGTGTCGCGGCTGCTGGGCAGCAGCGTGACATTTTCCATCAGGGAAATGACAACCAAGATTGCCGCAGATTATTAATGTGACTGCTAAATAGCTTGTTTTTCTACAGAGATGAAGCAAAATGCAGGTAGAAACTGTTAGCTTTGGGTAGAGGGATATAAAGGTGATTTAAAGGTAGACTCTGGGGGATTTTAAATACACTGTTGAACCAATTGACTGGTTCGCCTTAGGGAAGCTGAGACTCCGCAGCGCTGCGGGTTCAAACGGCTAGGGCTTTGCAAAAGCTTGTTCTGCCATAGAGCAGGAGTAAAATGTGCTGCTAAACCAGAGGGTTTCTGTGCTGCTTTCCCCCCAGCCCTGGCTGTAAGCCAGACTGTGTTCCATAATGTGCTGCTTTTCTCTCTCTCTCTTTTTTTTTTTTTTTTTTTTTTTTTTGCTTCTTTTCTTTTTTTCTCTTCTCCAAATCCTTCCTTGGAGTGAAATGCAAAAGCTTTAGTACAAGGCATGATGTTGGACTCCTCAGCAGGGGAAAGAATTCAGCAAGGGCTTCCTTGAGGAAGGGCTTTGGGTTTTTGTTTTTGTTTTTAAAATCTGGTTCGCATTGAGCTGCCTGGCTGTTCCGATTTTCCTTGTCTGAACTCGCGTTGTATGAACTATACCCTACATATTCAGTTGTTTAAATAGCACTTGAATTTCAGCCGCTGTCTCTGCGGTGTTTTGCCATTGTTAACATAACGAGAAAGAAACTGGAGAGTCCTGCATTGGCCTCTCAAAGCTTCAGGCAGTTCAGATCCATGGCTGGAGCTTGTGGGGACTTGGATCTAGACTGATCCAGAACTCTGGTGTCTCTGAAGGAAGGAAGAGGAAATTGGTTCAGACCTGCAGAGAACCTTTTGCTGATTTTTAATTGGAGAGATGAGAAGGGTGAATGACTTTCTGGGATGGCACCCGAGGAGAAAAACTCATCATCAAGGAAGTGGGAAGAGGCGATGCTTGACGTCCCCTTAGCAGGATGGTAACCGGTGGAGTACCCCCAGCTACAGCAAGGTGTTGTAGGAATCCACACAGCAGCAGTGCCCCAAACCAAGGTGCACAAACTCCATCTGAGAAGGCAGGAGAGACCTAAGCCCGTGGTAGTACCTCAGGCTCAGTTCCTAGTGCCTCCTGCTGCGGGGGCCCGGAGTGTGCAGGGTACAGATGATGTAAAGTTGTCACCGGTAACATTACGATCTAATAGCTGCTGCGGCATGGAAATATCAACCATCTGTGCCAAAGCGTCAAAGGAAAGCTTGCTGGCAAAATGCATTAAAATGTCTATTTATGTAAACAGTCGAGGCTGGAGAACGTGGGAGTCTTCTTAATCAGCATCAGAGGATGTGAAATTTTCAGGTATCCAGGATGATTGAGAGGGGAGGTGAAGGGTTAGAAGACCTGCCAGCGTGGAGGAACCATTAGGCTCTGGGTTCAAGCATTAATAATAGTCACCCGAATGGTATTTATGTACTTCTGCTTCTGCCTGAATTCAGTGTGCAAGGAAGAAGGTAACGGAAAATTATTAGCTGTCGTGACACCCACTGACTGACTTCTCCATGTGGGAGGGAAATTTCATTGCTTTATGGAGAAGTGTAAGAGAGCTGGGCAGTGGGCATTTTGCAGGCTGGTGCTCCTGGTCTTGAGACTGTGCTGGTGTCTGAAGTCCTGGGCGGGCTGGAGGACAGCAGGTCTGGATCCATTTGTGAGCGATGCCTTAAGAACTAAGGACATCAAAATGAGAAGTGGGCAACACTTTGTCCCCTCCAACCTCCACAGCTCCACCTCACCTTGATCCAGGACATCTAAATTTTGGCTTCTTTGACATGTGTGGATTTATGTCAGGCCTCCAGGTCAGGAAAGAAGGCAATCCTTCTTTTGTAAAATAGTTTTGCTGTCTCTTGCACCTCCTTTGAATCATTTCCTCTGAGCTCAGAGACTCAGACTCGTCCCACATCCAGGCAGTGGCTGGTGCTGGAATTGGGGCTCTCAGCATCACACGCTGATGTAAACTGGTTCCGTACCCCTTTAACCCTGCACCCCTGCTGCTTTACTCCAACTGTGGCCTTAACAGGGTAGCACGACTTGTCTTTGCGGCAAAGTTTCTGATTTGATGCTTCCCTGTATGAATCCGATTTGTTAGACTTTGATTGAGGAGGGCACTTATGCACGTGCACGCATCCCTTAAATCAGCGAGACAGCCTTTCCCCAGGCAACCTCCGTCTGCCCGGGGCTCTTCCCAGGAGCTCTCCAGGTCCCGTGTTCACGCACCGTCTTCTCTTCCTAGAGATATCTCCGCTTCCACTTTGGTGCCTAGCCCGTGTCTCTATTTAACTCCATTACACATCTCTCCAGCCCCGTGCCAGCTCCTCTTAGCCAAGCGATCAAAGCTTTGGCAGCTCAGCGAGGCTTTCCCTCCCTCGGTGTCTGCTGGCTTTGCCCAACGCGGGGCTCGTATCTAGCGTCAACCTAATTTCTCAGCACTACAGCTGCATAGGGCACTCCCAGGGTAGGAAAATGAGGTGCCCTATAGATCTGCACGTGCTGTATTCAATTAGCTCCTGCTTAAGCAGAAATTGCTCTTATTAACGGTTTGTTGTTGGAGACTGAAGGAGTCGAGTCAACACTAATGGAAGTCATCAGAGTTGTTAATCACCGGGATCACTGACTTCAAAACCAGCTTTCTGTTTGTTATTGGGGTAGTTCTTTTTATGGACCTCAGGGGGTTCTTCCGCTTGTTGGTGATTCAAAGGGTTTATGAAGTCTTGTAGGAACTCGCGTGTTTTAATTGATTCTCTCACAAAGCTCTTCCAGAGTGTCATGCAAAATACAGGGGTGCCACGGCCCTCATAGTCATTTACAAAATGGGCTGTGCCTATAAAGCAGGCTTTATCCTGGTTCTGGAGACAGAATGATTTGAAAATTAAATGAGATTTCATGCAGCTGGGAAGTATATGGGGTTTTTTTGTATCAGATAATTCAGTTCTCTGTGTGCTTTAGGGATGAGCCTGTGTGGATTCCTTGACATCTACCAAAGTTTCCTTCAGCTCCCTGGATGGGGAGCCATAAGTGTCAATCCTTTCCTGTTAATTTAGTTCAGAGGCTGGAAATACTGGGGCTGCCTTAGATCCTATCATTACAGCTGTTGTTTCAGCTGCCATCCGTACCCTCGTGTTATCTCTGCTCAGGCAGCGTTGAGAAGAGACTCTGGCTTGGTGAAATGGGAAAATGATGTGTGCTTTCAAAACTGGCTTCATCCCCACGCAGATGAAAAATCGCTGCTCTCTACAGATAGTTGGGTGTTTTTCCCTGCTCCTTCTTTGATTATTGTGGTTGTTCCCCTTGGGTGGGAGCCAGCAAAGGCAGCTAGAGCTTCTGGAGCATCCTTAGCTTGCACCAGCAATCACTGATGTCTGTAAGCTCTCCTGATTGTTGATTATCAGTGATTTCCCAGGAATCATTCCATTTTTTCCCCCCCAGCTCTCCTAGTAGAGGTTGATCCTGACGGTGCTCGTGCCCATGACCCAGCCCTGCTGCCACCCATGTCCTTGCAGAGCCCCTTCCCACCCAGCTCAGCCCCCAACGGGACAGGAGCCGAGTTCCTTTTCCCTCGTCTCTGCTGGATTTCAGCTCTTTGTTATAATTGGTTTTTTGCTGATGTTAGGAAACAACCAGCTTTTCCCCCGTGGACATCTGTCAGCAGTAGAGATAGTGTTACCAGCATCAGAAACCCGGGTTCAGCAGAACTGTGCAGGAGCTGTACAGAGACAGCCTTTTTCTTTCTCCTTTTTGATTTTCTCCCTCCCTGTGGTACCTTCTCAAGTACTAATGGGGAGATAAGTTTCAAACTTGGTTTAGATTAACTAGAAATAGAGGGCTTTAAATCTCAAGTACTTACAAGGTGTGACCAAGTGGAAATGCAGCTTTTGTTCAGCTTAAGCTCCTTCAAAACCTGGGCAGAGAGATGAGGCAGTTCATGTTTTTCTTGCATTTTCTGGGATAATATTCATCCAGAAATCTCAAGCTGAGAGAGATAAGGAGTTCAGGCGAGAATATCTGCTGTGTCTCCTGAGAGCAGTAAAGAGAGCACAGCCCCGGGGTGTGGAGGAGGAGAGTGTGGTCTGCAGGTCCTCTAGATGGTCCTGGGCAGGGATGGTGCATCACAGCTCTTTCAGGGTTGGTTGATGAGGTTCTCCATCACGCTCGGGGCTTGTCCTGGCTTCAACCCTGGCTTCTGGGTGGACAGGAGGTAGTGGTGTATGGGGACATGGCCCCATATGAGCAGTCCCCATACACCAAGGGGAGGCAGGGAATTCAGCTGGGGAACGTGGTTGTTCATGGCCGTGGTTGCTCAACAAGGATGTAGTGGAGAATAAGGTCTTGCACCAGGAGGTGCTATGTCCATGGGACACAGCTCCTCCCTCCCACAGGTGAGAAGGGACATTTGTTAACTGAAATGGGGAGGAACAGGTGGAAAGTGAGGAGATTAGTGGTGGAAGGGAAGTCCCTCCTGTGTAGCCAGCTCCGAAATGAAAGCTGCTTTCCTCCCTTTCTTACAGCATTACTGGCAGTGGCATGAAATATTCAGCCCATAACAAAATCCTCCTTTCCCATGCAGTGATGGGATGAAACAGGACTTGTTCGCTTGTCTGTCAAAGTCATTTCCTTTTAATAAATGCCTGTAAACCCTGAACTTCCCAGCAGTCTTCCTCCAGCCCACTGAGCAGCGAGCCCTCTCCATGTCTTCATCTGCAGGAGGAGCAGAGCAAAAACCGCTGCAATCCTACTACTTCTTGAATTGTTTTCTTTAACCAGTTTGGCAAAGGATGATAGAGAAAGCCTATCGGTTCATCAGGCTCCGATTAAGCAGGGCTCAGGTTTGCACTGCTGGACCAGGACGATAGCTGAAGCCCGATGCCTTTTAAGGAGCCCCAAAGACAATGAATGTCATGGCTGAAAGTATGTGTGGATTGAGTTTCTATTTATAAAGTAGCAAGAGGCTCTGGAGCTCAGAGGTGCTGTATTTACCCAAGGAAACCAAAGTGGTTTTTCAGATGGCCATGGGTCAGCGGGTGCACCGAGGAGGCAGGGGAGCGACATGGGTGCAATGAGGGAGAAGGCTCCTTGGTTAACTGAGGACACAGCCCTGAGCTGTAAATGATAGTGGACGGGGTGGGGGATAGGGCAAAAAGAAAAGGGCACCCCATTTTGTTAATTAATAGCTGCTTTCGTTCATCAGAATTTCTTGGGTTTTGCCCCAGGACTCGTGGTCTGGCTCCTGTTTCAAGGTGGACCTGGTGCGAGTCTGCACCCACGCAAAGGGCGGAGAGGATCTTAGTGGAGAGGTGTCAGGTTGAAAATTGTGTCTTTGTGTGACCCGTTTGATTTATTTTTTTCTTATGTATATATATTAAAAATCTGCAAGTGATGAGTCAGTAAAATGTTGTTGGTGTTTCCTGTGAAATAGCTGAGGTCGGTATTTTCTTTCTGTGTTATTTTTCCTTAGTTGCCATGGTAATGATTTCAGAAGGTTTTATTCTGCAGCCGTTTGAATGGGTTAGAAGTTTTCATGGTCTTCTGGATCCATTCGCAGAAGCAGAGCCCTCGGGATCAGGAGGGATCTGTCTCCTGGCCGGTCACCCCATCCCTCCCTCTGTGCTGTGGCGAGACAGAGTGGGTTTTTTTTCTATTTCATTTTATTGTTAGCGATAGAGAGGAAAGACCCTGTGGTGCTTCTGCTCTTTTGTGCTGCCATCCCCAGGGGCAGGGCAAGACCGTGGTTGGCCGCAGCCTGGAGCTTGCTGCCTGGGCAAGAGGGAAATGGGGATGGACAGGTCCATGCCAGACATGCCCACGGTGCTGGGTGCGGGATGATGATGATGATGAAGAGCTTGTGCCATGCCTCTGCCTTATATGGGTCATGGCTGGAGGAAGGCAGGAGCAGAAGCCTTGTAAGCTCTCTGCACCATCTGCTAGGGCACTCGGTTGCATTTCATCACACAGCAGGGGCTTGTCTTTCAGGAACTGGGGAACACAACCCTTCTGGCTTCTGTTTCTAATGACCCCAGCCTCTGTCCTCACCTTTTTCCCTACTCGTTGCCTGCAACCTCGCTTGCTCAGCCTATACCTTGGAGCCCCGTGCATAGGAAGGAGTAGTTTGTTCCACCGTCTCATGCTTAGCACATCCCTTCTGCCACTGGAAACCTCACTCAAGAGCTTCTACTCACGTTTTACAAAGAAAGAAACAAACCACTAAAACCTAAAGGAATGCATTACCGCCTATTCCCGAATGCTGGAAAAGCGCAAGGTGTTGGTCCAGCTCCGACATCCCCCTCGAGGCAAGACTTGGCACCTGGAGACACGTCCCCTCGTCTCCTCCTGCCCCCCGTGGCAATGCCCTGCTCGGTGCCAGGCAGCCCTGCCTGACACCCCCCGGGCAGGCTGCAGGGAATGTCCCTTCCTTGCTGCCATGGGGTGCACCCTGCCAGGCAGGGCTGGCGTCGGGGCGGGCGCCTGTGGCTCGTCGCCTTCCCGTGCCACGGTGTTTGTGAGGGATGCTGCGCTGTCTGCTCCTATTTCATGTGCTGCCAGAGCTTGTCAATGTGCTGGTTGGTACATCAACAAATCGACACTACACAAACAGAGAGCTAACAGGGAATGATTTATCCAGGACATCATGTCTGTGTGTCCAGCAAGGAGAGGCGTCCTGGAAACAAAATTCAGTATTTGCTGAAGACTCGTCAGAAGAGCTGGTGTTACGTGCCACAGCTGAATCGTGCTTGTATCTCTTGTATCTTTCTGGGTGTTGCCCATTTAATCATAGAATGCTTTCCGTTTAATTAGTCGCTGCTGCTACTGATGAGAGAATTAGCAGACTCTTAATGAAGAAGCTGAGGCAGATGTGCCGTAATCGGAGTGGTGGGCAGGAGGCTTTTAGCTGCAAAGAAACCCCAGGGTCTGCACCTTGGGCTTTGCTTTCCTGCGAAATTCCCTTTTTGGGGGATTCCTGCAGGATTTGGGTTTTTTTTCACATATATCATTTAGTGAAAGGAAGGATGCTTCCTCCCCTGGCTGTCGTGTGGTGGCCCTTGGAGGGGAAAGCTGCTTGATTTTTCTGGCTCTATTCCTCCACGCCCAGCAAGGACCCGTGGAGCTGGTTGTGTGCCAGGAGTCAGTGATTCTCCCAGGTACATGATGTCTGGAGCTGGTCAATACTGTTTTGATTAGGCAGTTATTGTCAGAAAATGGCAGTTTATCAAACTTGAAGCTGTTTGTGGGAGGGGAGAGGTTTCAGTGAACTAGCTTTAGGAAAAAAAAAAGAAAAAAAAGATTTATTGAAATACATTGTCTGAGATATTTGAAATGTCCATTTGAACAGTTGGAGAACAAAAAGTTCCATGTTCTCCTTCAAGCTGACTTTTATTTATGTTTTTTAATTTCAGTTGATTTACGGCAGGGAGCAAATGGATAAGGGAATAGGGACTGGAATGGAGGGGAGAGCTTTCAGAACTGCAGGCACGAAGTGTTGCAGTTTGCCAGTTCTGAAACTCTGCATTCCTGCTTGGGATGGGATGACAATTTCAGTTCCCACGGGAGACAAAAGCCACTTTCCTGCTGTATTGTAATGATGTCTAAGAAAAGATGTCTCAGACGTGTTTGTGATCTCTCTAGAGCAGAAGCATCTTATAAACAGTCTCATTATGTATGTGCATCTATGGCTGCGTGGAAATCCTGTAGCTGGCATTCTCAGGGGTGTTTGAATCCCTGCTGCCTGGCTGTGATCCCCTTGGGCAGGATCTCATCATCTCAGCCCACCTTTATTTTTAGGAATAATTTCTGGTGGTGCTCCTGGTGGGGGTCCGGGTGGGTGCCCCATGGCCCGGCTGTGGCAGCGTGTCCCTTGAAAGGGACGTGGAGCTGTTGCAGGGGGCTCATGTGCTTCCCTGAGGGCACCCCCACCCTCCCCAAGCAGGAGCGAGGGGCTCAAGGGACAGTGCTCCACAGCCTGTTGCAAAAATCCTCCGAGTAATTGGTATTGCCCTGTCTCAGTTGTTTAGGGATGTGTTGTTTCCTGAAGCAAAATAACTCCTCGATTTCAGCCAGGTCTGGTTGGGGTGTGCTTCCAGCAGATGGTTGCCTTGCCCTCCCCTGGCAGGGCTCCAGGCTGTCCTGGAGACCGTCCTCTTCTCCTGGCCAGGTAAAGGGGAAGCTTTCTCTTCCTCTTTCAACCCTTTTTGGCCATTAGTCTTAGATTTTTGGATATTTGTTTTCCCCTCTGGTTCAGGAGGAGATTCCGCTATTCTGTTTATTTTATGGACACCCAGTGTCTCAGATATTAAACACCATTTTCTGTGAGGGAAGTGGAAAAGAGTATGAGGAGGAGGAGTGGAGCCTTTTTGGGATGAAGCAGGGGGAAACGGACAGATGCAGCATTGTTGCGGGTGCTGAGCATCGCCACACTGCAGGGGCTGACCCATAGCCCTCCCGTGCCAGTGCCAGGGATATTTGGGGCTCTTGTGAGCTGGGAAGGATGTTTCATAGATTGGTGTAGGGGTTGGGGGGGGTCATGGCTCTTCAAGTGGGTGTTGGAGGGTGCCGGGAGAGTTGCAGCATAAGTGCTGCTCCCCTCATGGCTCCTCACGCCACCCAGCTGTGCCCTGCCAGTGCCTTCCATCCAGATTTATACATCCCAATCACATCTCTAACCAGAAGGTTTACGAAGTGCTAAGTTTCATTAATCTGCGCTGCTAACACGACATCCCTGCTGGGGCTGCTTGGGTTTTCCAGGTCAGCCCCCCCTTTTTCCCTCCCCCCCTGCGGGGAAGGGATGCCCCAGCTGCAGGAGGTGCTGGGCGCTGCTCACGCATCGAGGGACTTACCCGGGTCGTGGCTGCAGGGCTGGTTGGATTTGGCTGTGAGGTCGCAGAAGGGGGAACAGAGGGTGGAAATCAGCCTTCGGGGCCTGGGTTAGTGGTGCTGATGGATGAGAAGGAAAACTTCCAGGAACACAGTTCCTTTCCAGCAGTATTGTTGCAGTAATGATAACAGCACAGCACAGCCTGCCTCTGCACCAGGGCACTCATGAATGAGTTGGCCTTTTTTTTTTCTTTTCTTTTTTTTTTTTTTTTTTTGTGCTATTTTAACNNTTTTTTTTTTTTTTTGTGACTAATGTAGACTTTTAGCAATTTGAAATTGTCCTGAGGTGCAGCTTGACATATAAGTTCTCGGCCTATTTATTACTCTGTGTCTGAGTGTTCCCATGGGTATAGAATTTTAAACCAGGGCTGCATTTAATATCGGGAGCTGCAGCATTTGTATTTTAGCTCTAGATCAGTGAGGAGGTGATTTGGGCTGGTTTTGGCAAATTCTTGCCAAGGGATCTGTTCCTCAGCAAGGATGTTGGAGATGTGTTCAATATCTCCTCTTTTGTCCTTATTTTATCACTTTTTCTTGGCAATGCTGCTGTTTCCCCTTTGCTACTTTGGGACCATTGCTTTGTCATCACAAGCTCCCACTGATATCAACACGAGTCCCTGGGAATTACACTGCCACGCTGAGATAACATCAGACCAATTTGAATCCCCATCTACCATTGTGCTGGGCTTAAGAGGAACTTGAGCTGAAAGAGTTTGGCCAACCGTATCCTGAGACTTCAACCCTGAGAGAGCTGAATGCCTATGTGGATTTATCTGTTTATTTGCCAGCATGTATCTGTGAAGACTTGAGTTGCTGTAGTTTCTTGGGGCTCTGAAACACAGTTGGTCAAGTGTGGACCTTGCCCCTTAGCCTGCCCCTATGGGGTTGGGTTGGGGTTGGGTCACCTCCTGTCAGACCCCACAGCTTGTGCTGTAGCAAGTTCCATGGTGTGGCAGCTCTTGGCCTGTTGGAGGAAGGTTTTGACAAGCCATGAAGGCGTTTTGTATAAGTGGTGGGAGCAATCAACAGCACACATTTCACGTTGGCTTCTGTTTGTGGTGTGGCTGCATGAAGCTGTACATCTGGCCATAACCCACCAGGGTGTTCAGGCATCTAAAGCTGCTGGTGGTTACACGTTGGTGATTCAGAAAAGTATCTGAGTTAAATGCCAGGCTATCCCTAGGATGAATCCAGACACTGGTGTGTCTACGGTGTTTAGTGAACTCCACCAGCCTACTGCCCTGAGGGGGCACCTCCACGTTGCTGATGTGTCCCCATGGCCATCTGCCAGCAGGACATCAGCTCCTGATTTTAATGAAGCCTTCCAATAGAAACATACAGTTGTGGCCATGTGTTGGGGTTAAATGGGGGGAAAGGATCTAGTAGTACAGATTCTGCTCCTGTCTTTGCCACTGACTGATCCTAAACAGACTACTCCACCGGTTTTTGTCTTCTGCCATATGTTTTCCAATAATGCCCGCCCACCCGCCAGGGAAAGCACAGCGCTGGGTGTCTGCAGGCATTGTTGGGAACCCTCTGTGAAATATGCTAGAAAAACATGAAAGGTATTAATTTAGGTCCAAGATTACTGGAAGTCTGTTTGTTGAGTTTTCTTTTCAACCTCTATTTTTACATTGCGAGTCTGGAATGCCAGGACCGGGCCCCTCCTCAGCAGCACTATTTGGTGCTTCCTGATAATGAGGATTTTTTGAGCCGTTCCAGTTATAGCACCTCAAATCTCTGCATTTGAAAATTTTAGCTTAAATCTTTTGATGAGATACTAAATAAAAAGACGGGCCCTAAAAGGATATTTACGTGAGAAAACAGTGTGACTTTCCCTTCTGCATAAGGAGAATTGGTGTGGAGGATGTGAAAGCATTAAGGCTGAGTACACGGCGCTAAAACCTCCTGTGGTCGTACTAAAGCTGTGATTAACGTGAAGTCCATGTCTGGATTTACCTGCTCAATTTACAACGGGTGTATAAACCTTAAATACTCTGATAGCGTTTTTCTTCTCCCTCCTGGGCTGTAAGTGAGCTATTGCCGTTTTCTTGCTCTACCTTTAGCATCGGTATTCCAACACTTGCAATGTTGGGGCTGCTTGTATTTCCAGGTGTAAGTTTGGATATGGAGCTGTGCTGCTTACTCTGTCCCTTTCCTCCTCTTCTTTCCCCAGCCAGAGGAGCTTACTAATGCCCTGGAGATCAGCAACATAGTCTTCACAAGCCTCTTTGCCCTGGAAATGCTGTTGAAAGTCCTCGTTTATGGTCCTTTTGGCTACATTAAGAATCCATACAACATCTTTGATGGGATCATCGTGGTGATCAGGTACAAACCTTGAGCTTTCTTTATGCATGTTTCCCCTTATTTAGCTGTTTAATTAAACAGAAAGTAATGAAGAGTGGGCGTAAATACCATCCTATGACATTATAGACTGCTATAAATTAATGCTCTTAGACATAATTGCTAATACATATCTTGGGGTTATTTTATGGTCATTTTAGGGAGAGGCCCAAGCAGAAAGCTATCAGTCCCAATGTCCTGGGAAAGTCTAGGATCCAAATGGTAAAACCAGTACCCGATTAAGTAGCTGTCTGCTTTTTTGACATGTGCAAAGGCTATAATTGCCCCTGCAGCTGCAGCCGCTGATTTGCAGGAATGTTTTTGACACTCTAGTGGGGCTCTGCTCTTTGCAAGCCTGGATGAAGTCCAGCTCACCAGGGGCATTGGCAGTGCATCTCTGCCTGCTTTCTATCCCTCTTCTCTCTGAATGTCATAGAATCACAGAATGGTTAGAGTTGGAAGGGACCTTAAAGATCATCCAGTTCCAACCCCCCTGCCCTGGGCAGGGACACCTCCCACCAGACCAGGTTGCTCCAAGCCCCATCCAGCCTGGCCTTGAACACCTCCATGGAGGGAGCATCCAGAACTTCTCTGGGCAACCTGTTCCAGTGCCTCACCACCCTCAGCGTAAAGAATTTCTTCCTAAGATTTGATCTACTCTCAGTTTAAAACTGATACTCCTCATCGAATTGCTGGACTCCATGATAAAGAGTCCCTCCCTCCCTCCCTCCCTCCTCCTCAATCCCTTTAGGCATTTGAAGGGGCTATAAGGTCTCCCCGGAGCCTTTTCTTTTCCAGGCTGAACAAAGTATCACCCTCCGTTTGCTGCTTCTCCTCCATGCCTTTGTGCTAGCCTTTGTCTTCTTGTCCTGAAATGACCTTTTTTCCTCCCTCAGCGTGTGGGAGATAGTGGGCCAGCAAGGTGGGGGGCTCTCGGTCCTGCGGACCTTTCGGCTCATGCGAGTTTTGAAGCTGGTCCGCTTCATGCCAGCCCTCCAGCGCCAGCTCGTAGTCCTCATGAAGACCATGGACAACGTGGCCACATTCTGCATGTTGCTGATGCTCTTCATCTTCATCTTTAGGTGAGCACTTCCAATTCCCAGTCCTTGAGGCGGCTCTGGGTTCTTTGATTGGATCCCATGGTGAGGGGAGGAGATGTAAGAGCCTACACCAAGGCATGGCTGAGCTGAACGGTCCCAGAAACAACAATCGGTGGCCAGTGCTGGTGATGGCTTGCTGCCCTGACTAAATTGTCTTAACTCTGGCCAAGCAAGACAGATGTCTTAGCAAGATGATTTACGATGAAGGTCTTTCAGCTGGATGATTCCTTGACATCACCCCAAGACAGCAGTCCCAATACTTACCGATTAGCAGGAAGCCTGGTGCTAAAAATAATGCCAAGAAGAGGGCAATGTTCCTAAAATAAAGTCAGCCAGGATGGTGCTCGTGCTCTTGCACGATCTTGTTTTCTGAGAAGTGGAAATTTCAGAAATAGGCTTGGCTTAGCTCAAATTTTTGGATTTTGGTCTAGATTTTGGGAAGAGTCTTTCTCCTTGTACCAGGCAGCAATGCAGGCACTGGGAAGGCTGAAGAAAACCAGTCTCTTCCGTGGAATAATGTTCCTTCTCCCAGTGAGACATTTCACTCCAAAACCACCATTTGCAGCCGTGGTGCTCAGCAGAGCTGTAAATAATTTGATTATTCATGTTACTGTCCAAAAGGAGGGGAAGACAAATTATTCTTTTAGTATCAATCTAAACTGAAAGGTATTCTGTTTTCTTGTCAAAATTGAAAAAGCTGTTTTGGGTCCCCTGATATGTCTTATTCAGGCATTTCACAGAAACCCTTTTTGTCTTCCTAATTCAATTTAAGCATATTTTGCTGAAAATGTGTCATTGCAAAACAGAAAGTCAAAACATTTTGTTTAGAAAATGTCGAAACACAATGTTTTGACTTCAGAGAAACAAAGCAGAAGAAAAAGAAGGAGCAGGCATACTTTTTGGTTGGAACTCTTTGACAGATTTGACCCAAATTCACAACTGGTTTGCGTGATCTCGAGGCGTATTTTTCAGTGAAGAGATGATTCATCTTTTTCTTTTTTATTTCAAAAAAAATAAAAGGAATTGCTTAGGTGAAATCGGGAGACAGTCAGCCTTGCAGTATGCTTGCTGGTTTGTGTTGTGGTCGTCTTGACGAGCCCCTGCTTTCCCTCCCGTTGCAGCATCCTGGGGATGCATCTCTTTGGCTGTAAGTTTGCTTCGGAGCGCGACGGCGACACGCTGCCCGACAGGAAGAACTTTGACTCCTTGCTCTGGGCCATCGTCACTGTTTTCCAGGTACAACATGGAAAACGCCACGACTCACGTGTGTGTGTTGGGGCTGCAAGGGCTGGGGTTGTTTTCCAAAGCATCTGAGAGAAATTAGGGAAGCTCCTTGCCATGAAAGGGAGAATACACCAAACCACAAGTGAGGGAAGGCAGGAGGTTTCAGACCATTTTGAAGAATGAAGGGAGAAAGCTAACGAGGAGGGGCAACTGAGGCAGGAGGCTCTTGCGTTTGCTGCGTGGGTGAAAGTAAGCGCAGAGGGTGGAGATGGAAAGGAGGAAATTGGGACCATTTGCAGTGATGTTTCAGCAGAGAACAGAATCCGGTTTAAGGCCATAATTGATATGAGCAGTTTTTTGCTCTTGCAGCTCTGAGCTCTGTAACCATGGGATCTGTGAAGGACTTTTAGCTGTTCTGGCCGGCACAAAGAGAGGTCCAGCCCATGTGATGCTGCACTTCCTTTCAGCTGAACACATCCCTTGGTGTGAGTGGGAACAGGACAGATTGGGCAGGGTCCTTACCGGTAGCGTGGGAGTCACCATCACTTTTGGTCCTATTCTGTGGTTCAGGAGGTGACTCGGGCCAGATTTATCCTCCTGTGCTTGTAGCTAAGGTGTGGATACTTAAGAAGTGGGGATACCCAGCCAGGCTCAGGGACAGCAGTATGCCATCCTCTAATACCTCCATTACCCTGACATGCTTCTTCTGCAGATTTTGACCCAGGAAGACTGGAACAAGGTCCTTTACAACGGCATGGCATCGACCTCCTCCTGGGCTGCTCTCTACTTCATTGCTCTCATGACATTTGGGAATTATGTTCTCTTTAACCTGCTGGTGGCCATCCTGGTAGAGGGTTTCCAGACAGAGGTAATGTCCTTATGCACGTGGCTTTGCATTCTTCTAAAGTTGCAGGGCCTCCAGATCCTGGAATTTGATTTGTGAGGTGGACAGCAATATGTTTACAAGAGTGGTACATGAAAAAAAGTGGGGGGAAAGTATTAGACCTTATTTCTATATTTTTTTTTTATTTTAATTTCTTTCTTTTTTTTTTTTTTCTTAGCCACGCTGTAATTTAATACAGCAAGCCCTCTAAGCGAAGGGCTTAAATGAAAAGCATTGTTAGCATTAATGCAGGAGTGGGAATTCAGCGGTGAGTCAGGCACTGCGGATGGGATTGCTGCTATGACAGTGTCTTTGAAACAGTTCTTGCCGTGTTTGTCAGCCCAGATTAAAAGCCCCTCCTGAAAACTTACGCAGGCTGGTAAGAGATTAGTGACACGATTAGCTTTTTTGATGGTAGGTGTTCATGGAGCTCTCCCAGTTTCCAGCCCTGCAACGCTTTTGCACATTTCAAAGTACGTGATTTCTGGTCTCTGCCAGCTGCTTCCTCAGGCTGGGAACCTCCATGAGACATCCCAGATTGCTGGTGGCTTTCATGGAAAGGCAAGGTGGGGGGCACTTAGGTTTAAATAGGACCTGTTTTTCTGAATCCCTGCTGCCCTCCCAACTGTCCAACTTGGAACAAGTGCACGTGTCATGTAGTCCCCAGAGTGGGGGACCGGCGATGCCCACCCACTCTCTGCATAACTGTCCAAGAGCATCAGTAAGGGGAGGGGATGTCTGCACCCTGCCCAGGCACTTGGAGAGGTGAACACGACCTAGAGCTGCTCCCTGGGACCTGCTTGTACAGGCTGTGCTTCTTATATGCTGTCTCTGATTTTTAGAAGTGTCCTGGGGTGACTAAATATTATTTAAGTTTTGTTGCTTGTGTATCGTAATACCCTACCACCCTACGAACAGCTATGCACAGACCTGGTTTATTGTTATTATTTTTGGAGCATGGTTTAGAGTTAAATTAATGGAGTCATACCGGGAGATAGCAAGAAGAAATACTACTTTTTTTCTTTGTATCGTCTCTCTCCATGTTGGTGCTTTTCTTTTTTTAATTGTTATTGTTGTAGCTGTTTACGTCTGTAAATCCCCCCCTCCCCACGCCATTCAGCCAAAGGGAAGGTCACTGCCAGGTTCTCCCGCGTAGCACAATGTTCCCTTGCCCGAGCGAGAAGAGGTAGAAAAGCTCCTTGTCTGCTTGTGACGACGGCTTCGAAACCGAACCTTTCTCTATTCAATCTGGTGCATTGATTCTCTGAAGGTCACCGAAGTGGGACATCACCTGCTGCACCCGCTTCTTAGAGAAAAGGACACAGCCTCAGGATGCAGCAGCCCCTTTTCCAACCCCTGCTTCTCGAGGGAGGCTGACACCTCTGGTCCTTGGCTCAGCCTGGTTTTTCATGCTAGAGCATCCCTGTGCTCACCCGCCAGCATGTTCCCCCTCCCGCACTCCCAGCCGCTGCCTGCCTGGTTCCCTGGGCAGCAATTTATCCCGCGCTCGCTTTGTGGCCAGCTGGATCCATGGCGTAACTCCCTGTAAATTCATGCCCTGGCTTAACGCACTGCAATTTTATTCCAGTAGTCGTGTCCTTGAGGATACAGCTTTCCTGGAGTCCAGGGGCACTGCCTGCAGCATCCCATCAAATTTGCGTTCGGCTGGGTTTCTGCAGCAGGGCTGCCCCATCTCCTTGCCCCCGCTTCTGCTCTGCCGGGGCAGCGCTGGGCTGGTCCAAGCCAGCTTCAGGGTTTAAGTTTAAGCTGTAAACTTGCTTTAAGTGTAGATCAGGGAGTAACTTCTGATTCAGGAAAACACCTGAGACAGCCTGAATCCAGTGATGCTCGTGCCAGTACCGCGAGGCGAGTGCAGGGACCAGTATCCAGTGCAGCCTCCAAAGATCAAACCCTCTCTGTCCAACTCTGCCCAACCACAGCAATTCCAATGAGCTCACACCAGATTTCTCTAAGTTGTGACCCTGATTGCAGTACTATTTTATATCTCTACTATTTTATATCTCAGGCTTTGATGATGGCATTTTAACAATAATCTTCTTTCCACGTCCTTGTTATTCTGATTTCTCCATGTTTCTCCAGTAAATTGCAATGGGGTCGAGAGACCCCTCAGTTGAACCCAAGTTTCCTGCAGCAGACAGGGAGCAAATGTCTGCTAGAGGTCGAGAGCCGGGTCTGGCCCTGTTGGTTTATGTTTATTCAGCTTTGCAAACAGATCTTGTTCTGGTTTTTGCTAGCCAGCACACAAAGGATCCTCTCCTAAGCAGAATTAATAGAGGGATCATCTCTCGCTGTAACCAAACCCCAGCGTCCCCCTCCTGTGATTGCACTTGACCCTTTTTCTGAGTTGGGCTGGGGATTTTTTTTTTGGTTTGGTTTTTTGGTGGGGTTTTTTTTTTTTTTTTTTTTTTTTTTTTTTTTTTTCCAATCTTCTTCAGATTTCTGGGCTGAAACACAATCCCAGGACTGCTGCCTTTATCTCTCTGGTCCTTGAGTGCCTTTCCTCAATCTGCAAGCACCTCGTTAATTTTAGTGCATGGCTTTGCAGCCCCAGTTGCTAGGCAGCAGATGTATATAAGCAGTTGAGAAACAAAAAGGACCTGTTCCAAACTTTAAATACGGAGCAATATATTTTGCAGGGTTGAGGGTGGTTGTTTTTTTTTTTTTTTCCACTCCTTTCTTTTAATTTGGTAACCTGCTTCTCTCTTGCAAGAGGCACACACAGGACTTTATGCAACGTGGTTATTTTTGACTGTACGTTCTCTGATTTAACGGGAGCCTGGTGTTGGTGCAGGGAAGGTGAGCAGGGGACTCCATTTGATTGAGCTGCTAATTTGAAATCACTGCCTGACCTCGCGGATCCCTGCCCTGGGGACTTCTCTCTGAAGCAAGTAGTGACTCCTCTTTGTCAAGCATAAAGCTCCTCTCCTGAGGGAATTCCTGATAATATTATCTCCAAAGCATATTCTTCCATTGGTAATCCTCCTGATTCTGTGGCTCCTTGTCCTCAGCCATCCTTGCTTGTGGGTTTGTTCCATCCTCTCCTTTGTGTCCCTCTCCATACCTGCTACCCCAGGACCCACCTACAGCACCTCTATCCTTTCCTCTGCAAGAGGAGGATGAGGAGCTTTTCTCTCTCTCTGGATGTAGCATCCTCGGAGAAATAAGGACTATGACTTCTGGGCTTCAACCAGAGGGAACAGTCCCTTCTCCCACAGTAGGGATTTTGGATGGTGTTAATTTTGCATCTCTTACTTTTTGCATTCCTATTGGTTTCAGTGGGATTTTCCTAGTGAAAGAAAAGTGTTTCCATGTTTTTCTCTTTTGATGACTTTTCCATGTCTCTCTCCGTTTATAACCAAAGACTTTAAATTAAGTGTCCGTTATATCGCTAGCAAGACGTTGTTGACCCATCTGGATCCTAAAGCCCAATCAGTTGTTCTTAAGCTCTTCATTCCAGCCTAGACTGGGATGAGTTTTGCATCCCATGTAGCAACTGGAGGAAAGATTGGTTGCCCTGTAGGCAAGAAATTAAACCAGTGGGACAGCCTGTGTCCTCCTGTCACAGAGTGTAACCTCCCACCAGGACAGGACAGGGCACGACCAGGCTGCCGAAATGTGCCCATGAGTGTTGGAAAAGCCACCCCAGAGGAAGGGGAAACACAAGCAGTCAGAATTCAGAGGTCAGAAATGATGTGTGCATGCCAAATGGGTAGGGAAAGACTGATTACTGGTGCTGTGAAGAGATGGGGGGCGCTGCTAGTGTGGCAAAGCGCCCCCCCACCGCAGGATGGGGCTGTGCCCCCCCTGCCCGCAGAGCCCTTTTGCCTTTGGGGACCCTGCTGGTTTAAACAGGTGTCTCCACTGACGGGGACAAGGGGGGATATGAACAACATACATGAACAATGGCAGGTTCTGGCGGCTTTCCTTAAATTTCATGTTTCACCTGGCTGTAAGAGGACTGATACTGCATTAATCAAACATTCATTAAAAGCTTCCATTGCTGCTTAACGAAGGCTTAATAAATAAAGATCCTATTATGCAGCTGCAAAAAAAAAAAAAAAATCATGTTTTCGATAATTAGCTGGTGTTTCATTAGCACAATTATCACTGAGGAGCTGAAGTGAGCTCTGTTTGAAACACTTAATTTAAAGGTAAGGCTGGTCCCTTCAAAGGGCTTAGTTCCATTTGAGATCTTCCACCCCCTCCCTGGGCTCAGTGGAGTTGATGCCCCAGCCTGGCTCTCCATGGTGGGCACACGCTGCCCTTCTCCCCTCCCCTCTCCTTCCCTGCCTTTTCTCCTGTGGGTTTTTTTATGTTTTTTTTTTNTTCCCCATTCAGTCCTGCTGTTGAAACTGTGAAAATTGAACCCCTCCTTCCCCTTCCTTCCTCCCCTTCCTCCCCTTCCTCCCCCCGTTTCTCCTTCAGGAGATCTCCAAGCGAGAAGACGCGAGTGGGCAGTTAAGCTGTATTCAGCTGCCTGTCGACTCGTCGGGGGTACGTACGCAGCACGTCCCACCGCCCGCCGTGGTTGTCTCTCTCGTGGTGCCTGGTCACACACCGTGGTGCTGTCCTCATTGTAGTAGCTGTCATTCTTTTGGGGGTTGTTTGGATGTTTTGGGTTTTGTTTCTTCTTTTCATTTGTTTGGGTTTTTTTTCCTTTCTTTTCTGTCGTCCTCATTGTCAAGTCAGCCTTGGTTTTAAGTCCCTTCTTCCCTGGGGCAGACCAGGTAAATGAAGGTGGGTGCTTTGGGGTGACTGCTGTGGCTCCAGCCCTGGCTTTCGCCAACGCCTGCCCAGGGGAAGGCTCCCTGCGGGGCTGTGACAGCCCCTCTGCAGCGCAGTCACATCCTGGGGACCTCCCTGAGGATGTGGCCGGTGATGGTGACTGCTGGGCACATCTGGCAAGTGCTCCCTCCGTCACACGGGCAGAGGAAGGTGCCCGGGAGCGAAGGGACCTGGAATCAAGCCTGTTTGTGGACACGTGCGAGGGGAGCTCCGTGCTCGGCAGGACAGGGTAGGACGGTGGCAGCTGTACCGTGGCGTGTCCCAGAAGGGCTGGGACCGCGGGTGAGATGTCACGTTACAGATCAGAATGTGAAATGGTCCCATTTGGGTCTGAGGATGCCATGGATCTCTGATGTGCAGCACATTCCAAGCCTTACTCTTCTGCCAACCTCATCTTTGTCTTCACCACTCCCTTCCCTTTCTGTCCTTTCCAAGAAGTCTGGCTTTTCCTTCAGCACAGAAGCCCTTTCCCATCATATCCCAGTGCGTCAAGTCCCCTTCAGCGCAGGCTGGACCACAGTCTGGTCCTTCTTGACATACCCTCATTTCCCAAAAGGATTTTAACTCCCTGTTCTCTCATAACCCCTTTTCTATCCAGAAAGGCAAACTGGGAGTGCAAGAACAGGTAACGGGCAGCAGCCCCGGCTGCGAGATGCTTGCCTGCACCCACTGAGTCTGGCACGTGGTGTTTCAGAGGGGACGCTTCCTGCACTCCAGGTGTTGGGGTTTGGTGCTGGGGACGGGGGGTGGGAAGCCCCGCATGGCTCTGCATATCCATCTCAGCACACATCTTGTCCTGCACCCTAAAACTTGCCTTTGGGGCTGTTTGAGAGCACTCCAGGAATACAAACCACATAAAAATCTTCCCGTTATTTATTCCTTTTTAATAACCCATTAGGGAGAATGAGTAATTCCTGGCAGGCCCACCGAGGGGCTGAGCCCAGAGCCTCCACGGGGAGCCTACCTGGAGCCAGCTGGAGCCCTTGTTCATACGGAGACACGGTTTTGACTCCAGCAAAGTTCAGGCCAGCCTGACTTTACTGCTTCCCCTTGCAAGGTGCATCCCTGACCTTCTTGGTTTGCATCCTACAGGATGAGCTTCCCTGAATCACACAGAAGTCCCGGATCCTCAGGAGAGGAGATTTTGAGCCAACAATTCACATCACATGCTATTTTGCCTTAAAAATATATGTCTGAGAGTGTCCAGTCTGCCTGGAAGAAAAGCCCTTAACTGCTTAGTGACACTAAGGGGGGAGTATTAGGGCTCTAATATCCCTCTGGATATCCCTATCCAAAATATCCCTCTAACATCCCTCTGGGGTTTTTCTTAGCAAAGAGGCGTAGGGCACTGACGCTTGTGTCAGATGCCATCTCTTCCTCCCGTGCCATGTTGGGGCCCCTCTGACGTTTTACAACCAACAGGTACCCAAGCACCAAACCTCTGCAGCACTGGCCAGGGCTCCCGGGGACGCAGCTTAGCCTTTGGTGGGGGTTTTCTGGGGCTCCTGGTCTCTCCCAGCTGAAGTGAGGATCTGCTTGGCTTCTTTCACCCCAGCATCCTCCCTCCCTTCCCACCTCTCTTCCCTCCTGATGTACATTGTGACGGGGCTTGGTGCCCTTTGCCAGAGCAGTGGTTTCAGCCGTGAACCCTCCTCCTTTGGATGGGCATCATTCTGGCGAGCACCATTGCCTGTCGGGTGTATCCTGACTATACCACACCCTAAGTGCCTTTCTGCAGTGCCAATGGACAGAATCAGTGGGGTGCACAGGGCCATCCCTAATCGGCTCCATGCTGCAAGACCGAGTCAGAACCCGGGCACCACACCACGAGCAATGGTAAACCTCTTCTCTCTCCTCCTGAGGATGGGCCCTTGTCAAAGTGGGCAGCTCTTGCTCAACCCCCAGCCTTCGATATGATACAGCGGAATTTAAATGCCCTAAATGATACAGTATAAAGCAACAAAACTTCCACTGTTGTGTGTTGCAGCTGGGAGGGGAACAGCCACCCAGGGCAGCCACTGTCAGGTTCTGCCACCTGGATGTTCTTCTGTGCTGTTCCAGCTGACCCCGGATGGGTCGTCCATCAACACGTGCCCATTAGCTGCGCTGGAGAGTCAGGGTCCCTCATGCCCCTTCTGAACTCAGGATTGCTTCATCAAAGCATCATTAGAAAGAACCACATGCAGAGAGTTTTAAGCCATAGTGTATAAGTCAAGAGAGATGAGTAGGTCCAATTTTTGGCCCCAAATTGTTCATCGGATACCAGTCCTTCCCTAATATCTGCCCAGTATGCAATTCCAGCAGCAAAAATTAAGCAATGGTTTTGTTTTTTCTTGATCCCTTTCTGGGACCATGTTTGGAGCCAGAAACAGTCTGTCTTCCTGGTAGGAGGTTAATTAGTCTGTGGTATAAATATGTGCATGCGTCATTTTGTGAAAGGTGATGTTGCATCGTGGTACGAAGTTCAGTGGATCTGTAGGTGTGGTGTCGGAGATGGGAATCCGTTTTTTCAGAGGGGTGTCCGTGCACCGCAGCCCCTCACCCTCCTTGCTGAAGCCCTCTGTTTTGCTCCAGGGTGATGCTTCCAAGTCCGATTCCGAAGGGGATCTCTTCCCCCGCAGCCTAGAAGAAGAGGGAGGACTTAAGAAAAACTTGTCGAATCCAGCCTGTGAGTAACAACCCCGGGAGGACAGGCCCTTCCGCAGAAACCTCGCTGTGCTGTGAAAACAATGTGTCCCGAAGGAAAAAGCCCTCCTAGAGAGAACCATGTAGTCCAAGCTGTGGCGTGCTTGACGTTGCAGTAGGCTTGTGGCATAGGGTGGGATCTTGGGATGCAGACAGGGATGATGGTATTTGAGCCGTAATCTCGCCACTGAGCCCCAGGTCTGGGATTTTGGGGTGTCTGTGCAGGGGCACCAGTGGAAGAGCCACAGGGAAGGAGGGTGGAGGGAGCCCAGCATGGACAAGGAGGTTCCCAGGGCTGGAGTTGGTTGGAGGGTTGAGGGCAGCCGTTGGTAGTCTGCATCTGCTCTCCTCTCCCGTTGGCACCTGACCCCGTTCCTGATTCACATCCCCCTGCTCCTCTGCCAGGCTGAACGACAGGCTCTTAGCTCTCCAGAAGGGCTTGTTGACCCCCATCCTCCTGATGGTTGGAGGAGAGCCCTCCCTGAGCAGCTGCTTTGCCTGCCTGGGAACAGGTTGCAGATGTGCCCTTTGAGGCGTGACACCAAAAACCAACTTGTGCCTTCCAGTGATGGCCCTGAGCGACCACCCGGAGCTGAAGAAGAGCCTGACCCCACCACTCATCATACACACTGCTGCCACACCGATGCCCATGCCCAAGAGTGCCATGTTCGGAGATGCAGCACAGGGCTACGAGTCCCGCCGGGCCAGCGGCGTCTCCATGGACCCCGCTGCTTATGAGCTCAAGTCCCCGGTACTCACATCACCTCCTCCTGCGGATGCTCAGCGGGTGTCTGTTGGGTTGACGGGACTATCTGTCCATCCATCTGCCCCAGCTGGCACAGCAGCAGCCCGCTGTGGGGCGGGTGGCACGGGGCTGATGCTTTCCCTGTCCTTCCCGCAGCCCAGCACCCGCAGCTCCCCGCACAGCCCCTGGAGCGCCAGCAGCAGCTGGAACAGCCGCCGCTCCAGCTGGAACAGCATCGGCCGGGCCCCCAGCCTCAAGCGCCGGGGGCAGAGCAGCGAGCGCAGGTCCCTCCTCTCTGGAGAGGGGAAGGAGAGCTCAGAGGAAGGGGAGAGCTCGGATGAGGAGCACTCCAGCCGGGCCGGCAGCTTCAACGGCTCTTTGCCTCATCGCATGGAGTCGCTGGAAACAAAAGGCTCCTTCGACCTCCAGGATACTCTGCAGGTGCCTTCCCTGTACCGGACCAGCAGCATGCACAGCAGCCGGACCTCCACCTCCGAGCACCAGGACTGCAACGGCAAGACTTCTCCAGGTCTGCTTCTGCACCAGCTCCACCTGGATGACCCCCGACAGGACTGCGATGACTGCGATGATGAAGGCAACATGGTAAGGAAATGCCAAGTACTCATTTGGGGCTTTTTTTCCTTGTCAAAGTGATGTTTGTGCTTGTCCCAGGAGAGCACAAGTGGGTGAGAAGCAATGGTCTATTGCAGAGACTAGTGTTACTGTCACCACCAGACCAGGCTGAGAGTCACCCAGAAGGGCACTAGAAGGTCCCTGGGCTGCGGATGCCACCAGAAATGGGGTTGTCATCATGTTAAATATTTCAGGGCAGTTCATGATGGAAAGATTCAGGGCAAAACTCCTTAGGTTCTACCAAAAGGTGCAGAACAAAGGCTGTATCTTGGAAATATAAGCTTTTCTGGTTTTATTTTCTTTAAAAAAACCCAAACACATAACTTTTTCTGTTCTCCAACCATTATTCAGTTTTTTGCTCCTGCGTACAGCAGCCAGACAATTTCTGTTGCTATCAACAGGCAAGGAAACGACGGGGTTAGGGGCCCCATTCCCATGGCAGCAGTAGTCCTGTAGAGACAGTGGTAATTTCAAAGGCTTTGCATTAATTTCCATATGAAGAAGCATTAGTCCAATAAGCATCTCTCTTTCACAGGCCTGAAAAGCGCCATGCAGAAAATATTAGCTATAAGGGCTGCAAGTGCAGGGACGGGATGAGGGTCTCTGGCTCTTTTTCCATCTGGATGTTTGTATCTTAAGGGAATAAAAGGAATTTGGTTGCTTTTCTGAGGTTTTTTTTTTGCATGACTGGCAGAAAGCTGCTTGAGCAGGCAGCAGGACACTGCACAGACTGTCCTGTCGGGGTGTTCCCAGGACCGTTTGGGGGGGTTTGAAGTGTTTTCTGCTCTTCCCAGGTTATGTCTTTATTTCGCTTTACCTTGGTCTCAGGCTCAAAAATGTGATGGTCTGGTGTGTCATCCACAGGGGTGACTGTTTGTGTTGCTGAAGCTCATGGGTTTGGGGTAGAGCCATGCGATGGTAACCAGAGTGGTACCGGGAACATGAAAGCTGCAGCTTGTGGACCTGGTTTTACTGTATTTCACTGAGTTTGTTGAATGAAAGTGGAATTTGGAGCATGTGAAGGGATGTGAGAGGCAGGGGTGACTCCCAAGAAGGAACAGGAGGAGAAAGTCAGTGCTGGCAGAATGGAGCCACTCAGCTGTGAATTGCCTTTAAAAAAAGCCATTATCCCATTACATCTCCAGCATGGATCCTCAGCCTGGGATTTTTACTGAATGCCTTAACCTGCTTTTCAACCTCCATAAAATAAATGGAATTTTGAAGAAAAGGAACAGTAATTATTTTTGGGAAAAGCACTATTAAAAGTGATCAAGCAGCCAAGCTGTTTATTGCTAGTTAGGGATTTTTTTTCATGCTTCGACATCTGCTGCTTTTTCCAACTCACCTGGTCCAAACATCTCACAGGCCTCTTTCTTTCCTCCTGCAAGATCAGAAGCCAGTGGTTCCCCTTGTGCTGGACATCGTGTGATGAGAGACATCCCTCCTCTCTTGTCCCACCCAGCCCCACGGCCCCAGCCAGTGCTGACAAAAAGCTGTTGAACAAGATGCATATTTTTAATCTTTATTGCAGTATCTGCTTTTAGAGTAAAGCAAAAGTCATCTGTGTGCTGAGGTCTGGCCGCATAAGGTTAGACCAAAGGTGCCTCCATCCTCTCCTATGGAATCATCAGAAGCAAATGCCTGGGGAAAGAATAGGCAAAATAGGATTTATAAATTGTGCCAGAGCTGCAACTGGGACATCCACAGCTGGTGCCTTTCCCTGTGCTCCAAAATATGTCTTCACTGCAAATCACTAAACCAGACAGATTGGAAAATATTGCTTAGATTAGTGAAATGAGCCCCCAGGTTGCGGAGCTTCCCTTTGTGGTTCCCTCCTGACGTTCGGGGGGTTGCTTTGCCCCTAAATTAGCCTTGACAAAGTCAGAGAAAAAGTAATTATTTTTTTAAATGGAAAAAAATAAAATTCAAAACTCCCCCACCAACAAAAGAAGAAAAGAACTCAACTGTTATTGAGATCAAAGTATTCCTAAATATGCCCTTCTGCAACAAAGCTTCACATCTCTCCTTGCTGGCTGGTTTTGATTGCCTCTGCGCAGAAATGAAAGGGAGTGCAAAGGCTTCGTTTGGATCTCCCGGGCTCCCATTATATTAGTGTCGCTCTGCTGCCTTCAATGAGTTTATTCTGAATTTACATCCCTCCGAGGGGACAGAATCGGGCCCCTGATAGCTCTTCTCCCCAGAAGTCTAAAATCGGGGGACTGAAAACTGCTCTTCGTGGCACGAATGCCAACACGGAGAAACTTCACGGGGAGAGCGATCTGCTGCCTGGTTGGGTTCACGTGGCTGTGACTGAGATCAGGGATGTGCTGCAAGATCTTTTGTGTTCCTGTCTGCTGGATTTTGGATGCTCTTCGACCCAAATTGCTGAGAGCTCAGACCAGAAAGTGAGGGAAATATTGAATCTACAGCCAAATGGGTCCTCTCCTCCCATGGGACAAAACCCTCATTGCAATTGCAGCTCCTTTCCCCTTTGCCTATTGCACTGCTGTGCTGTGCCGTGTGGTCCAGCCGCTCCCCAAACCCTCTCAGCCTGCCCCCGCTGCATATTTAAATTAAATAATCAAGTCCCAAGCGCCTCTGTGCAGCTTCCAGCTTGCCTGGAGGTCCGTTGCCGCTCATAAAGTGTTTTTCAGCTTCCCCCCCCCCATCCTTATAATAAATCTTTTATAAATCTAAGCCTCTCCCTTACTCCAAGGAGTGCATCAGTCATCTTTTAATGCCAACTGCCTTTCATCCTGCCCTCAGAACTACATTAATATCTGAAAGTCCTAAAAAAGCGGCTGTTTCTCAGCAGCTCTTCTTGCTGTGGGATCAGAGTGAAGGCAGCACCAGCATCGCACCATGTCCCGGCCCCTGCCCGTGTCCCAGCACGGGGGCTTTGGGTGGTACCCAGGCAGATTTTGTTGAAGTCACTGGCAACTGAATTAAAGTGGAGTTTTCTTCTCTCCTCCTCCCCCCGGAATTTTTATTCATCCTGCCCAGGTGTGTTTTATGAACAAATAGATATGATTTAAATCACATAATTGATATATCGCTTTGTACATAATGCAGGCTTAAGCTGCAATCAGCCTGATTGTAAGCAGTTGATGCGTGTCTGGACCTCGCGGAGAAAGCATTTGATGGGACTTAGGCTGGAAATGCTCGGGTTTGTTTCACAAATATCTTACATTTGGCTCAAATTAACCAAACTGCGCTCTTCCACTGGTAGAAATCTGGAGTAATTCCTTTGACTTTAGGTTTCTGTGGATGTACTTGGCCCCATACAGAGCAACTGGGCTGCAGCCCCGGCTGAGCCAGCCCCAGTCAAGCCTTGGTGCTCACCCTTACTCTACCAGGCTGAATAGAGAGACATGATGGAAGATCACTTTTTGCCTTTGTTATCTGATTTAGCCCATGAACTGCAAGCTGCAACAATTAGCCAAACCCCAAAATATCTTTGGCATTAAAATTGGACAAAAGGAATATAAAGAAGCATTCTGTGCTGCTGACGCATTACCATTCACTACAAATCCCCATGATAAATACCAGAACTGCTTTGAATAATAGATACTTCTGGAAACCTTCCAGCTCACCAAATGAACTGGACCGAGTCACAGCTATTACTCCATGTCCAGAGGCTGGGGTAGCAATCGCTGTTCTCACTGCAACTTTGAGCAGACACCTGATTTTTATCCATTTATTTACCTTTCTTAAATCTATGGATAATTAAACTAACTAGGCTGCTCGAAGGGATAACACAACCCCGAGGATGCACGCTCTACTAAATACAGTTCAGAGAGGAGGGAGCAGTTCTGACTCCTTGCCTGAAGTTGGAAAAGGGATATGAAAGCAGCCAAGACATGGCCAAAACCTACCAGTGTGTCATGGCATGGTCTGTGTTTGTGTAGAAGGAAAGGGGTGGAAAGATCTAGGGTGTTTTGGGTTTTTTTTTTTGTTATTCAAGCTTTCCGTGTTATTTTCACAAGGTGGTTGTAGTTTGCTGAAGGGTTCAGGTTGTCACCTGGTACTTTCATTAAAACGGACACTACACGAGCTATTACCCCATCACTAATGAGACCCCTGGCTGAGTGTGTGTATAGGAACAGAAAGCACTTCCTCTGTTCCACTCAATTACCCTAACAAATCCCATTTTTACAGTCCAGAATACCTCCAGTTCCTAACAGTTTGGCTCCAAAAGAATCACCCCCTCCCTTTTTTTCTAAGGTGAAATAAAGAAAAGTGCCTCAGCCCCAGGGTCCAGGCGCTCCTGGGGCGCCAGCAGCAATTCCCACGCTGTGTTTCACACCCCTCTGTGTCCTCATGGCTCTGAACATCTGCAGAAGAAAGCTTCAAAGAGCCTGGGCAGCCGTGTGTGTGCCCATCCAAGCCCAGGTAGTAGCAGAGGAGATAAGGGTAATGGAAGAGCAAGAATTTGATTTTATTTTCCTGTAAATGCAAAGCACTTCAGTGACATTGCACTCAGCGGTGTCTGTGAATTTAGCTCCCGGTCTTTTGATTTGGAAGGGCTGGGAAAGCCCCAGCGTGGTGGGTGAGATGTTCTTCTGGCTTCTGCTGGTTGTAAGTGCTCAAGATGCCAGTTCTGCAATGCCAATTGGATTAAAGATCCTGACCTCCCCTTGGAGACCTACAGACGAAGAGGCAACAAGACTAATCCAGAGGCTGTAGCAGCCAGGATGAGCCTTCCCCTCCGTGTCCACTTTTTCATGTCTTCAGTTGACCTGTTGGCCAAGGTTTTCACAGTCTGCCCTCCTGGCCTTAAATGACCTTGCAGACAGTCTAAAACATAAGTATGCCTGGCTGAGGATGCACTGGGGTTTCAAGTAGGAATTAATTTGTGGGAGTCGCATGGCCTGTGTTCATGTAGAAGGTCAGGCTGGCCACGATGTTCCCTTCTGGCTTTCTAATCTCCCATCTAATCTATTCATGCTGAATGAGAGGCAGATGCTTGCCGTTGTGTTCCTGGACCAAAACTCAAGTCCCCAGATGATTTCTTCAGCGTTCCAGTGGTGCATAGACATAGCTCTTGGCCCAGCAAGCAGCAGAAATTCCTTCCTCTGCTTCAGTTATAACCTCTGACATAAGCATTGTATATGCTTTAAAAAAAACCAAGCAACTAAAAACCAACAAAAATATCCCAAAAATCTTGGAAGATTCAGGCAAGCATCTGAGGTGTATCCGGAGGGATTAAGGCTGATCAGAGCAGGTTATCAGTCCTCTGGGGAAAGGATTTTATTTACTGTGTTTGTTCTCTTGGCTAATTATGTGCCAGATGTAGTTACTGTGCGGAGGAAGAAGGAATACCGAACCCTGTGAGCTTGCAGGGCTGGCACAGCCCTTGCCTGGCTGCCGGAGCTCCTTCCCCTGCCCAGTGGGGTCTTTTTTGAGGGGAATGATTTTATTTCAGCTTTACTGAGCACTTAGAGGTATGTGTACAGTGAAAAATTGCCCCGAGACCTTGGAATTTTGGGGGGCTTATTGTTTCAACAGTTCTCTCTGTGTTTTCCTCCTGGTCTGCTCTATGTTTTCCTCCTAGAGCAAAAGGGACCGCATGAAGGCGTGGGTACGGGCACGTCTCCCCACCTGCTGCAAAGAGAGAGACTCCTGGTCCATCTACATCTTCGCCCCTCACTCGAGGTAGGACACCTGCCCTCGAGCAGCAGCTGCCTGCTGGACACGGACGCTCTCACTGTGATGGTTCGCTCTGCCCATGTATTCCAGATGGTTCTCCCTCTGTCAGTCCACAAAACTCCCAGCCCTTCCCCTGCTCCAGTACCACGTCAGGGGTCACACAGAGCTGCTCCGTGGCAGGCATGGCCCTGGCAGAGGCCCTGGCAGAGGAGCATCCAGTACAGACCCACAGCCCAAGGCGTGGCTAGAGCCTGATCAAGTTCATCGTTTGCTTTGTCAGTGATGCCAGTGCTCCGCAAGCTTTTGACTCAATGGGGCTGGGGTGGGGAGAGGTGCTGCATTAAGCAGATAAACCTGAATTTGCACCCAGTGCACACTTTCAAGACAGCAAAAGGCACTTCTTGACCTAAACCTACCTGGACTTCTCTGTCCTCCCCCTTCCCTTCCTCCCTCTCCCAAGAACCCCCAGGAAACACCTTCTCTCACAGGTCCCCAGTTCTTCCCTTCCCAAACCACAGCCACGCTGGGGCTGTTAGGGCTCCGTGCTCTGCTGTGTGTTCCTCTGGACATGCACCCACTCTCACTGAGGATTTCCCGAGTTTGAGATGGAGGGCCCTGGACAGTATTCGAGTTCATTCATACAAAGATTAGAGAGATTTTCAGAAACAGACTTTGGGAAATGTAATACGGTATTATAAATCCTGGGTCAGCGTACAGCCATCTGTCACAATAAATAGCTTCTGTCCCTTTGTTCCATGTGCGCTCAACCCTTACAGGCTTGCTGGGAGCATTTCTTCCTTTAAGCTAAAGCTGAGCACTATGGACCAGGTAGGGGGTCGGATCCAAATTTGGCCACGTGTCCGAGTTGTGGAGGCAGCTGCTCCACTTCAAGTGACACAAAGTCCCCTGTAAATGTTACTGGGGCTTGAAATTCTGTAGCCCAGTTCTGTAGCTCGGATCCTTTTCTATTCATACCCTGGTCTGCCTGCAGCGTGCGACTCTGCCAGGGAGGGGATTGGGAGATTGTAGCTCATCTGCTTTGCAAACGGAGCACTCGATTCCCCTGCCACGCGTTGAGCTGCTGTATTTCTCTCTAACCAATAGAGCATTAATAGCTAGTCTGTGTCCTCTTTTATCTTATTTTTTTTCTTTCTTTGCAGATTTCGCCTGATGTGCAATAAAATCATCACCCACAAGATGTTTGATCATATCGTCTTGGTGATCATTTTCCTGAACTGCATTACCATTGCCATGGAACGACCCAAAATCGAGCCTCACAGTGCTGTGAGTTTCCAAGGTTAACATTTCTCTGTGCTCCACTTGGAGCCAGTATTTGGGGCTCGTGGCCCACGGCCGCGCACCTGGTCTCACTTTTTTTTTTCTCTTTTATAAATGGGAAGCTGCCAACACCCCTTGTGTTGAATGGTGTTTGGATTAGGTACGGCAACTCTCCTGGGTCCTACCCAGCCTCCTTTCAAAGTACAAGAGCAGAGCTCATGGCCTGCGCTCTATCGAATATCCCATTTCTGCAAGTACAATCAAGGTTTTAACACATGACATAAGCATGACATCTGTCTCCGTTTCCTCCTCTGATAAACCTTCAAACACTTTTCCTCTCTCGACACGATGTTCGCTTCTTCCATCTGTTCTCCACGGGCACGTATGTGCGGTGCGAAGGGAATGGGGGAAACTGTTCATTTCATACTCTGCTCTCCCCTTTGTGTATCGGCTTTGTTGTGACACAAGAAAAACTGAATTGGTACATGCACAGTAACGCCATTTCCCCAAACCATTTTGTTTTAAAAGACTACAGAAGGATTTCTCAGGCCAGACCCTCACAGCCCCGACATCCCTTAACTGGAGGGGCAGAATCACCCTATTGCTCTTTTGGTTTAGCCTGGATCGTGGCTGAGAGTTTCTCTGGGCTCTTGCTGATGTAGTGCAAAAGACTGCTCATATCACAATCATATAGGATCCTGTTTTGTTGATGTAGGCGTGTCAGGCTGTTCATTTTTGTGGATCTTCAATGTAAGACCTTAAAACTGGAAACTGTGCCTATTTTAAGCTTTCCCTAGTAGTCCTCCTTACCAAAATAGTTTGCCCAGCAGTTCCTCCCCTAAATCCATGCTTTTTCTTTTGGCTATCATGCAGTTGTGGGGCACTGACTCGCAGCTGCGAGAAGAGAGCAGGACTCCCTGCCAGCCGATCTAACAGGAGGAAATCACCCTGCTGCTCCCCAAATGGAGCACCCTGAGAATGTCCCTTGAAATCCCAAATGCTTCTCTGGAGCCACTTGCTGTGTCCTCTAAGAGTCACCATTCACCAAGGCTGGCTCCAAAGGGAACAGGGCTTGCACAGAGATGAAGGGAGTGGGGTGACACGGCTGAGTTGGAGTCCACAGCAAAGAACTGTAGGCGGAAAAACTGTTACTTAACATATGGGAGGAGAAGGATGCGCTGCGGTGTCCCCGGGCATTGGAATAGTGCAGAGAGGGACTGGTGTGAGGTTCATCAGCATGAGATTATAACCAAGGGAACCAAAGAGAGCCATTCAGGGCTGGAGCTGAGGCAGTCGAGGTGCAACAGGGAGGGGAAGAGGGATGCTGAGCAGTGGGGCAGGGAGCAGGGGAGCCAGGAGGAATGCGTGGGCCCTGCCTGCCCTGATGGAGCTCTCATCTGGAAATGGAGAGAGTTAGTTTAGGTTGAGTTGTTTAAAATAATTGTACTTTGTTTCCCTGAGCTGTGGATTTTCTAGCTGCTTCAAGAGAGTTTGCTTTCCCTGTCCCAGTTTCAGCTGGCTTATCGGAGCAGGGGATGCTGTTGCTAGCCAACACGCGCTCCCCATCGCAGAGTGCACGACATGGGTCGGGGAGATTATCCTGCAAAATAGCCACACGCTTGCCAGAGGGGAATGTAATATCCTCAGTCTCTCCTCCACGCTATTGCTGTTTTATCTCCAGTTCCACAAGCAGGTCCCTACTCTCTTTCTCCTGCCTACTGCCTACCCCTCCACAGCAATCTTTTGTGTGGCAGTCAGCTAACAGCCAGAGATGTTTCCTATCACAGCTTAGGCAGTCACAGTGCAGGTCTAGGACCTAATTAATTATGGACCCAGTATGGAAACAAGCAACTCTGTGATTCCTGAGTCACTTTCAGTAAATCATGATCTGGCAAGCAAGAGAGTTGCCAAGGTGTTTTGTCTTGTTTAAATTGCATCTCATTTTGAGCAAGAGATCTGCATCTCTTACAGGACTGCTCTGTAGGGAGAGGCAGAAATAAATCCAAAATTGTTATTAGCAGAACTGGGGCCGGTTCAATTGTATGCGCACATGCATACATGCATACGCATCATCTTTCCTCCAGCCTCCCCCTTCTGCTGTCCATTTCTCAGTACAGGCAATCAGAGATGGTTCAGGGATTAGGGAAAAGTGTAATTTATTTAATGATCATCATTAAAAAGAAAGGTTTCTGCTAACTACAGATAGGGAATGAGTCCACAGTCTCATCTGTAATCACTAGCTGCTATTGCAGAGCGGTGGCAGTGAGGACTGCATGGTCTGGTGGATAGCGCAGGGGACTGGGAGATGAGACTGTTGGGCTTCACGCCCAGGACTAGCCTGTGGCTTTGGGCAAGTGAATCAACCTTTTGGGGGCAGGTCTCAGCTGCCATAAGCCCCCAGAGCTTGGCTGGCTTCAGTGGAGCTGTGACAACTCATGCCAGCTGTGCTCCAGCGTCCCATGGGTCCTGCTTGCCTTGCAGCACAGCCACTCTAATATTGACTTAATTTCTAGGAGAATTGGGAGCTCAGTGATATTTGCAGTGTGCGGTGATGTCTGCAGGTGAGGGGCAGGTAGAGATTTGTCAGGCGCCTTCCAAGAGCCGGGGTTTGGAGGGGGAGATCTCCCGGTTCCTGCTTGGAGGGATTTGGGGACAAAGGGAGGGGTTTGGGGGCAGGTGCCGGTTCCGCCGCTGTCCGTGGTGCTGACACAGCCCCGGGCACTGGCAGCGCCGAACCCTACAGAGGGTTATTGTCCAAATATTTGGATTTTCCCCTCCGCGACCAAACAGTCCGAGACTTGTTTCGGCACAAAAGCTGGAGAACAGTTAGCAACTGCCCATATATGCACAGGCAGATGTACAACTGTGGAGACCAAGCTATAAAACCTTGTATCTCATTTTCTTTTTTTATAGGAACGGATTTTCCTAACGTTCTCCAACTACATCTTTACAGTTATCTTCCTGACTGAGATGACAGTTAAGGTAAATGAAGCCAGAGGATAAGTGTGTCTGTATTATATTAGTGAAATTTTATTATAGTGGACTCGCAAACCCCTGAGGTCTACTAGCTACGAGTGAGAGGTATCTTTTCCTCTTCTGAATCCTATTCAGATTCCCATCACATGCCTTATTCTGAGCACGTTTTACATCAGAACAATTTAACTGAAGTTGCTCTTGATTTACACCATTATATGAGCAATGGGACGCTTCAATTCAGCAATCCTTCCCTATTCAACAAAGCTCTCGAGCACATGCTTAACTTCAACCATGCATGTAAGTCCCATTGTCTTCAACAACCAATTGTCCTCAACAACCTAAGCAGCTATGTGCTTTCCTGAGCAGGGAGAGACTTAAGCACGTTGAAACATTTTGCTGGATTTGAGGGAGGAGGCTTAGAAACCCACTGCTGTAAATCTCTCTTGTGTAATTTGTAATCATCTCACAGAACAATTGCTCTTTCTTTGGAAAGTTTCTCTAGTTTCTTTATTTGCAAAGCTTGTAAATGATTGCTTTGGGTCAGGCACTCTGAACCTTAACTCCAGCAGTCTATAGGAATAAAATATGAGCAAACTTTTTATGCCAGAGCTAAACATGTTTGGAATAGTTCTGTGCAGCTACGTTTAGCTGTGTTAAAAATATATCAGGTGTAAGGAACAATCTGAGATGTTTCTGCAGAGGTATTTCTACAATTCTTGCAACATATAACACGTGCAAATATGTCTAATTAGACATCTATACTGGGAGGCAAATGGACTCACAGACTTGTATCTGTAAATAATGCATTCTCAGCAGGTTGCTAACTGGAAGTAACATATTGGATGTGATAGTCATAATTTGTTGCAACTTGGTGTCTGGGCAGGTGGTGGCACTAGGCTTGTGTTTTGGGGAGAAAGCCTACTTGAAAAGCAGCTGGAACGTGCTGGATGGGGTGCTGGTTCTCATCTCCGTCATCGACATCCTGGTCTCGATGGTGTCAGACAGTGGCACGAAAATCCTGGGGATGCTACGAGTGTTGCGACTGCTGAGGACGCTGCGGCCCTTAAGGTAAGCAGAGGGATGAGGAGGACCTAAAAGAGCATAGGATGCACACGCCAAAGGGGGAGCTGAGCCTCTCCTGGGAGCAGCAGCATTCGTGCAGGAGAAGGGACAGGCGAGACAAGGGCATGGCGCCTGTCACCAGCGTTGCGCCTGGCCTCCTGCTGCTGCGCAGACAATGAGCGTCCGCAGGTCCTGCAGAGCCACAAGGAGCTCCAGGCGCTCGCTGTGTTTTGGGACCAGCCCCAAGTGCAGTAGTAAACTGATCAATGCCTCTTTTGCTCATTAAAACACACATCCCCTGCTATTTGTGTTCTCATTTGCTCTGTGTAAAGTGCAGCTTAACAGCTTCTTCTCCCCCTTTCCTTCAGGCAGTCAATGGCTTTCGTAACAAAGAAGGAAATTAGTAGCAGGTGGCAGACCATTTTTAAGGAAGCGGAGACTAAACTGTTGCTTAACCCAGAATGCAAAGAAGCTTCTTTTTTTTTCCCCTCAGTTCCCCATTAATTTTACAGAGACCTTTATTTTGAAAGTTGCCCAGACAGGATGAAAGCAGTTGTCCTGCTAACTTTGTCCCCCGTCTCTGACAGCAGACAGTAGTATCCCACGCTCCAGGGACAGGCACCCCTCTGACCAGAACCTGCCCAAGGACCAGCCTCTTCCAAACAGACATCTGTTTTGTCCCATACCCCAAAGCATGACGGTTTCTCTCCATGCTAAATGCAGTCCCTCTTTAATACCATTGTTGCTGCTCTTGTTATGCAGCAGCTAATAAACCTTCCTGCTCAAAGCATCTTTGTGTGCCTGTCATATCTCTGCTGCTTCCTTCATAAAAGGTTTGCTTTAAGTCAGGATTTTCTCTTTCAGGACAGAAAAATAGGACCCTGCTTCTGACAGAATTTGTTGTTTTACTATTCCTGTGTGAATAATAAGTCTAAATAACAATGGCCATGCCTATACATATATCTTTCAAATATCCTCAACAGCTATGAAAGGTATTCTGTTAAATTTGGCTGTGTGTATGTTGTGCCTGGTGAGTTTTAGGATGTGAGCTGCTTTAATCATTTTTATCTGGACGGATAAGGCCATCGGAGTGGTTCAGCTCTCCATGACCATGTGACTAGCCTGTCTTCCTATGTGACTCCAATTCAGCCTTTCTTTCTCTTCATGTGTCCCCCAGCATGTCTATGTCAACTGTAGTTTCTGGGGACAGAAACTACTGTTTACTATTACTGTTTACTAGACTAGACTAGACAAGCTAGACTGTTGGTTTGGTAGATCTGCTCTGCTCTTCTGTTTTGGCTAATTTTTGAAACGCGTTAAGAAAACCTGCAAAATAATCTGGATAGCTCTGGGTGAAAGAAGGATTGATTTTCCATTTCTGAACTGTGGAAGGCAAATTTATCTCCTGAGGTGGTGTGGTTAAATCAAATCTAGAGGAAGAGGCTTGGGTTGTGCTGAGCCCTGCTAGAGTCACTTGTCTGACCTAGTAAAAGCCCTGCATACTTCTTCGTGCATCTATAGATTTATCTGACCAAGTCCTGGGTCTTTGTTTACTAGAGCTTTTCTCTGCAGTCACCTATGTGCATGAGTGGTCTGCAGTTGTGGGGAATAATCCACTGAGTAACTGCAGGATGGAGGAAGAGCTGCCATCTGGAGCATGGGCAGGATTTAGGCTCTTCCATTGCTATTCCATTCCTGTTGGCATTCGATAAGTTTTCTCAAGAGACTCTGTGAATGTTTTCAGCCAAGATACTGCTTTCTGCTACAAAGGATATGTAAAAAGACAGCAACAAGCCCATTCCCTAAATATGTTCACAATCAGTTCTATTCCCCTGTAATTAGATTTGTAGGAAATGAAAAAGCAGCCATCAAACTGGGGTTTTTCAGTAAGTCATAAATCTCTGCATGTGGAACCCCATCTGCCTCTGCGATGCACATCTGGGCTGCCCTGAGCTCGCCTCTGCCCACAGCTGCCCGCTCTGCCTTCGCTGCTGGCTGTACCACGTGGCTCGGGGATCTGCCCAAGATCTTTAGCTGTTTCAACGCGGGATGACAGCTGGGACAGGTGACCCAGGGTCTTTGTGCACCTTGTCTCCAGTCCCCATGGCTGGGTGAGGTCCCCAGGGGAGACCGAGCCAGTTTTTCTGTTCCAGGAAAGCAAATGGCACAGATCAAAGCGAATGCTCCATCCCCGACACAGAGGAGCTAACCCGGCTCCATCTGTCCTCCCTTTCCATGGGCACTTGGGGACAGGGCTGCAGAGAGGACATTGACAGTGAGAAACCGAGCCACGCCTGTGTATGGGACTCTTAACTCGAGGGCAGGGACAGCCCTCCTCTCTGCGTTGGCTTTTCCTGGGTTGAAGGGGCTCTTCTTGCAAAAGTCCTCCCTCATTCTGTTCCTTCTTTTCTCCCATGAAAAGAGCCCCGTTGCTCTCTGCAGCACACAAAGCCACACAGGCTCGTGCCTTTCACACAGGCATTAAAATAAGAAACAAACCCAGCCTGTGTGCTAATCATGGGATTTTGATTGCGTGATTGATTATCAGCCTCCAAATTGAATCCATGAGGATTCGAGCCCAGCTTTATGACCAGAATTCCAAAAATACATTCACAAAGGAGTGACATTTAAAGATGTTTCCATGACCCTCTGATGTTTCAGCCAGTAGAGGGATTGCTTATACAATAACATTCCTTCCTAATGCGTTCAACCTGCTGTTGTTGGGATCAAGTGTTGTAGCTTAAGATACAAGAGAAATCAAAATTGAAAATGTATTCAGAATTAATGTGGATGGACTTTGGGGCTGTTTTACTCTCTACAGAGCCTGGGATTTGACTTCCAAAGCAGATAGATAAATTATTCACTTTTCATACCGTTGCAGCATGAAATAGTCATTTCATAGACTCTCTTCTATCTATCATATTATCACCTTTGCTAATTTTTTTTTTTAATCTCTGGAGGAAAGGCTTCATTAATGTTGATCTGCTGCTTCATCTAACTGCTACTTCTTCCGAGAGCTCTGATCAGAGAAGCAGCCTTAACGTGAGTAGATGTGATCCAGCTGGGGTGAGGCTGGCAGAGTATTTGGAGTGTCTCACGCCAGGGGTTTTAAGCACCAAGAATGCTGAGACCAGAAGAACCAGGAGGAACTCGAGGGATTAACATTTCTTAACAATGAAAAGAAGGAGAAAAAAAAAAAAAAAAAAAGGTCTCATTTCAGTTTTCCCATTTGTATTATGCCTAATACAGACTGGAATCATCCTGAATGCAGCCTCGATGGATCTATGGCTTTGGCATGCCCGGAGGGCTCCAAATCAACTGCATCCTTCAGCAATAAATTGCAGGAGTGGTGGGTCAGATAATATGAGTTCACAAGCCTGAGACCAGCAGGACCTTGGGCAATATTGATAAGGTGCAGGGATGCTGTATCTTGACATATTGGAGCTGACACTAATAATCTGGAAATGCTGAGGATTTCATTGGCACTTCATAGGGAGTTATCAGACTCTCAGGAGAGTGGCAGGAGTCTTTGCACAGACTTGCCTCGACACTGGATCAGGCCCTTAGTTTGAGGCAGCTCCGAGGTCTGAAGGTTTTCATTAGTAAGAACTATTATTTTTCAAAATCTTTTCAAAGTCTTCTCTCCCTGTAGGGCTGGGAACAGCTCTGGCATGGAGCTAAACTGGTGGCAGCTTTTACCCTCATGCATTCTCATTTGAGGAATTCCCTTGTTGATCAGAACTCTGAAAACAGCCAAACGCTGCAGTTTTTCAGCCCTTTTTCTCTCAACACACATGACTTTGTGAAGTCGGACAAGTAACCTCCTATTTTCTCTCTCTGCTGGATACCAAATAGTATCTCACAAGGGAAATCACTTTATTATTTCTAGAATAGGCTTTCTTAATAACTGTTGGAGAAAATTATCAACTTTAGACTCAGGAGACTAAACTTCTTCCTTGTTCCCCAAAATTTAAGGTTGCTCCAGTAATTTAGACCACAGGCCTTTAATTTAGAAGACCTGACTTCAATTCCATCCTGTGTGACAGTGGGCTGAATACCTAAGTTGATCCTTAAAAGAACCAAAGTATCTGATTTCCATCAAAATCGTTGGAAATGAGGCGCCTGCATACCTCTAAGAACATAGCCTGTGGTCTTCCCATGCCCCAGTTTCCTATCTATAGTTTGGTATTTCACTCAAGACTGTGAGAGGGCAAGAGATGAGGGATGGTAAGGTCTTTAGACCATCTGAGGATCCAGAAGAGCAATTCAGACTTAGACTGTCCAGCCCAATGCTTGCTTTGTGCATTCAGATGGAGTGGGAAGAGCCCTTGCCCTGCAGCTGCAGCTCCTTAGGCTGGATTAACCAGCTCATAGAGCTGGGTGCACTCACCTGCCCTCCAGCCTCCTCTGGCTGGCCTCAGCTCAGCTCTTGGCATTGGTGAGGGTACAATGTGACAGCAGCAGAGTCACCATCTCACTGAGAACCTCACCCTGGGCTAATTCTCATGGGTAGTTTTGGCAGTTCGCATGGACCAGTCTCCATGCTGCCACAGCTGTGTGACATCCAAACTGTCCCCTGGACCTTCTTGACCCCCAGCTCATTCCCTAAAATAATGCAGATCTGAGCATTGTGAAAGTCGAGATCTCTAAAATCGTGAACCACAGCAGCCACCTGGAAGAGACACCCGGCGTGAGGAATAGTAGCATCTGCCTTTTGTGTTTCACTGGTTAAGGAGCAGATAAATATATGACCTACTTCTTTTTCAAAATGATAATTGGTGAGTTACCCTTGACATTTCAAGTAAATATTTGACCAGAGAAAAAGGAAATAACAATAACTTTTAGCTTTTCAGGATACTGTTTAAAGCCAACAGTTTTTGAAAGACCTGGTGCCAGTACTCTGCACTTTGCTAAACCGGGAGGCTCTGGGGCAGGAGGGGGTCCCAGCTAAAGCCATGCTTGTTGGGCATGTGGATGTGTCCATGGGGACCTCTGCTGGGACCACCATGCCCAAGGAGGCGTAAGAGGAGGAGAACTTGGATCCTCTCCAGGCAGCAAAACTCCTACTGTGCTTGAGGTGGTGCAGCCAGACTTGGGGCAAAACAGAAGTGGTGAGAGAACTCCCACGACGAAAGAGAGAACCAGGCAGAAACAAGAAGGTGGGGAAGTTTGTGGCACCTTTGAGTGCCAAGCATTCAAAGGAGCCACCAGCTGGTACTCTGAAGAACACTGGCGCTTCCCTGCCTCCAACTTACACAGCAGACAGCTCTTTCTGCCTTGGGAAAACACAGTTTCTATGGCATCTGTACAAATTGATTTACAGCACTAGTGAAACGCTTAATTCCAGTTGACATCAAGAGGAGGGAGGCATGCAATCTCTTCAGGTGCCGTTCTAAGTCCCCCAGCTCTCCACCTTGAGATCTGTGAGCCCAGCACAGTAAAATGGCTTCTGTAAATCACACAAGCCTTGTCCTTTCATTGTAGTGTTGTCCTTGAGAGTGTAGTAGGGTTTTTTTTTTTGTTTGTTTGTTTTTTAACCTGCTTCAGTCATGATGTCCATGTTATTCTTCCCCAACCTTCCCATGTGATCTAATGCTCTGTTATGATTTTTCCTGTGATACTGGACAGAGAGGAGGTTGAGAAATAAGGTTGCATGGTTGAGGTTCTGCTGCTGAAATTTCACCCGAAGGACGCTGCTGGTTCAGTAGAGTTGGTTGTACAGTTGGTATACACCACCAGACTGGTGGTACTGAGGGGTGGTGAGCAGTAACTGTGGGAAGCTGATCAGAAAATGAATCAAGAATAGGTAGTGGCTTGGATTAAAGTCATCCTTCCAAGTTTGAAAAAATAGGGAACTAGCATATATATATATATTGCTTTCCTTGGTCCTTCTCCAGTGACTTTTCTGGCCTGGTTCTTCATATGTGGTTTCCTCCTCCCCTTCTTTTATGCAAATATGTATGTGTAGACAGACACCCTGTTCCTTCAAACACCTCCACAATCTCATAGGTCAGTCTTCCAGAACTGCTTCTTCCATCAAGATTTTTGAGTTATTTGTCATTCTAAAGAATTCTCTAATGCTATTTTCTCCTCGTCGCCTGTATTGATAGAAGGCAGAACTGGGCAAGAACAAGGCTAACTTAGCTTTTGTGCTTACTTGCCCACACAGAGTCATTAGTCGAGCCCAAGGACTGAAGCTGGTGGTGGAGACTCTCATGTCATCCCTGAAGCCCATTGGGAACATCGTGGTCATCTGCTGTGCCTTTTTCATAATCTTTGGGATCCTAGGAGTTCAGGTGAGTCCCCTGTTAAGCCTCAGGGCCCTAAACCATTAGAAAGCCCCATCTGGCCCCACTTCTGGGTATCTCTACCAATGGGCACACTGTAAGTATTTCTGAAACTGAACCAATGGGCTGTTTGGCCTTGTTCATGGACAATTCCTGCTCCTAGCAAGGAGGAAGGAGACTTCCCATTATTGGTCAGTCATTAAAACCTCATTAACAATTGCAGCCTAAAAACAGTGGCCCAGCTACACCCAACCCTAGCCATAGCTGAAGGAACAATGGTTAGAGCCAGTTGCTGGGGTTGTTTTTGCCTCTGTCTGGTTCCACTGAGGTCCTATGACCAGCTGTAGAAACTTGTGCTGGTTTTTAATCCATAACTTTGCCATAGTGAGCAGCCTGGAATGACTCGGACTGAAGGGCTTATATGGCTCTCAGTCCACCTTAGCAGCCCAGCGTGGCCTTTCTAGTGCTCTCAAGGCACATTTATTCCTGACTTCCAAGTCTTGGCTACGTGTCACTTGACATGGTGAACTTTCTTGAACCTTCCCTATTTCATGTAGTCATACAAAAGCCAACATGGTGACCCCTCAAAGGCAAAGCACAGGCTTTTTTCATCCTTTCCCCACCATAAGGACTCCTGCTGTGCCTGCAGCAGAACGTGAATCAAGACATTTCACTGCTTTCTCCCCTTGGCCACACCACAGAAGGGTCAGGCCTGAGGCGTGACAGTTACCACCAGAAAAACTCTGCTCAGGAAAACAACAAAATCCCATTTCTGTTCCATCTGGGAGATAACATGTAGACATCTCCCCTCCACCTTTCTTCTAGGTATAAACCGAGAGGGAAATAGAAACTCTCCAAGCTGAAATTGTTGGTTTGTAAACTCCAGAGAGACCTTGACCTGGAGATTCATTCAGATTCTGACAGCTTGTATAACTGAAAGCTTGCAGAAATGGAGATTTCTGAGTCTGCTTCCTGCAGGCTCTGCTGGCAATATCCTCAGTCCCAGGAGCGCAGGAACCCAGGGGAAAAGTGGCAGAGTTTCCAATGCAATTGGTTTCTCATTACCTGTGAAGAAGAGATGGTTTCATGTAAATATTCCGACATAACACTTATTTCTTTCTGAAGTTTATCTGATCTGTCACAGCCAGCTTTGGAAAACAGCTCTGTTTGGCTTTGTTTTAGAAAGGTGTCTTATATAATATTTTATACTAATATACTGTATAAATAATAAATACAGCATTGAAAATAAACAGAGAGGAAAATCATGCCATCCATAACCACCTCAGCCGCTAGATTGGCTTAGCGTTACAGTACAACAACATCCATCCATTATACTAAACAGATTCATAAAACTAAGCGTGTCCCGTAAAACAGTATAAAACTCAGACATGGGAAAATTTATGCCAAACAACAAAACTTGCAGTATGCTCTTTGAATTTCCTCCCTGCTAATTGCGATTGCTTTCCCTAGTGGCTTACAGTCCTACGTTAAATTGTCATGACCATCGATGTGCTTAAGCGGTAGATACAAGCACGACTGATCCTGTATTCAGGATGCAAAATTCACAGTTAATGTTTATGTCTAATTAGGTGTGAGATGAGAGCCATAGCAGGTCCTGTAAAAAGAGGATCTTGAAGTTACAGTTGGTTTTCCCATATAAATATAAAAAGGGGATCAAACGAGAGCTCTTAAATGCTATTAAAATCTGGACAGGTTTCTCACAGTGTTTCCTTTTAGTGAGACTGGTTTTATTGTAGAGCTTTGTCCAGACCTGAATAGTCATTACTAGGACACAAGAAATAGACTGCTGAATATATATACCTGAAATATACATATATATATTATATATACCTGAAACAGGTATAGTAGGAATCACTGGGTCTTTCACTTTTGGAAGTGCTAAAATCTGAAACACTGACAGGGATCGGCATTTTTGCAATTGGGCTTTGTGTTTCCAAACCCCGTTAGTAGCTGCATTACTGCTCCCACCTGAGCGGTGCTACAGCCCAGCTCCTGGAGAAGTTAAATTTATAGACAATATGGTAAAAGCAGTTGTTTACCTTCCTGCTTAATTAAAACTTTTCTGTGTGAAGGCTATATCTCCCCAGTCTGCCTTACCCACAGATACTGTTTCTCCATGGAAAGATCAGGGAATACTTCTCTTCTTGCATCCAGAAGTTTTATGACTGCATTGAGCGCTGGTTAATTTTGCGAGCCTAGAAAGCATCCTTCTGCTGTTGGTTTCTGAACAAAAACCTGTGGAGTAATGCGTGGGTTTATCTTGTTCACTATTATTTCTTCTGATATTTGTCTAGAACAATAGATCAAAACCCGTCAGCATCTTTTCTCTGTATACTCAGGTGGTGTTTTAAGAAGCCTGGAGAGCAGGTTGCCATTTTCCCCCAAAACAGTAACGTCAATAGCTTCTGTCAGCAAATAAAACCAGATTTGTTGGATGTCTCCTGGGCCCTGATACCATCCATCCTGCTAGCATCAATCACCCTGTCTAAAGCAGTAATCATCCCCTGCCACTCTCTGTTCTGTGCCTGGGAAAGCACCGGGTCTAGAATTAAGCGCGTGGAAGCTCATGTTTCTCGTGCAGGTGTAAATCAGGAACTGACTTACAGCCCAGGCTCTGCTGGCTCACACCGTAGGCAGGCAGCTCGGGATCGGGGTCCCAGCGCCAGTCAGGCTTGACTCCTTACGCTCTGCAGAAGAAATAATTTCAGAGACTCCTACACAGGCTGCGGAGCCTAATGATGGCTGGAGAGCAGCATCCAGGGGGAGCGACGGGCGCTGGCAGCAGTCTTGTTCCAGCCAGAGCCTAATGTCACTCACAGCCGCTCGGCTTCTCGCTGACGTGTCCCCTCGTGACCTGTAAGAGCAGAGCTTCATCCCTCGCCGCGCCTCCTCAGTGCCACCTTTCCTCTGCTGACAGAGGGTCCCTGTTACGTTTAAGTTGGCGGTGACCCTTGAAACCGGCATCGTTAACTGGGCTGGAGCCCCGGAGTCATTCCAGGGGCGGTAAGGAGCCCTTAGCTGGTCTGGGCTATTGGCCAGGGCTGCACTTCAGCTGGTGACCCAGAAGCAACATGCCTTTTGGCCAGTCTCAGATCACTGAACCAGACAACCTAATGCACGAGGTGGGTGTCCTAAATGATGTGAAATCAGGCATTTGCTCATTAGGTGCGTATTATACAGGCTGCTCGCATTTAATAACCAGCACGAACGAGGCCATTTCCCTTAACTCCTCTGGTCAGCGTGGGCTGTGCAGGATGCCCCAGGAGAAATGCCCAGCATCTGCAGAGAAGTCCTGCAGACCCAAACCCTTACCTTTCCTCTCTTCTTTGTGTGTTTTGCAGCTTTTCAAAGGCAAGTTTTTTGTCTGCCAGGGGGAGGACACCAGAAACATCACAAATAAATCGGATTGTACAGAAGCAAGCTACAAATGGGTCCGGCACAAGTATAATTTTGATAATCTCGGCCAGGTATTAATAGAATGGTAATCTGCTTCTTTGCTCCTTTACATCCTTGACTTAAAACCTGTGCATTATTATCCCATGGGATTTTCTTACAGGGCACTACCAGTTGCAGTAAATATTCAGTTCACATACACAGCATTCTGTCTCCATAAATCCCAAAGGCAGTGTTTCCAAGCAGGCATACACTTCTTTTCGGTACAGAACAAGCACATGTGGCTTTGTGGAGTACTTAATTGCTTCACCGCTACATAACAAACCAAATATATCTTGCAGAAGGGCTTGTCTAATAGAACCGGACACTTTCAGCCATCTCTGCAGCACAGCTTTATTTTAGCAGCATGGTAAGGACTAATTAGATGGGAGCGGTAGAGACCTGGAGGGTGGAAATGAAGCTGCTTTTGTCTTCAGCTTTGTGGTTTCCGAATTAGTGCTCGTTGCTGAACCAGACACTGACATTGATAGGTTTTTGCTGCCAGGAGAAACCTTGGGCATCAAAGTGTCCCATTATCAGGCAGGTAATGATGATCCCCAGACAGGAAAGGGCAAAGAGGAGTAAAATGTTACAGGTAAAAAAGCTTTAGTGCAACTATGTCTAACTTTTTTCCCATGTACTTCCAGGCCCTGATGTCTCTCTTTGTTCTGGCCTCCAAGGACGGGTGGGTGGATATCATGTACGATGGCTTAGATGCTGTGGGAGTCGACCAGCAGGTACGTGCTCCAGCAGAGCTGGAAGAAATGAGTTGTCAAAGGTGACACAACTGGGCTCTTGCTTTGCAAAGAACTGGTGGCTTCCACAGTCAAATGGGGTTCTGGAGTTGGGATCAAGACCGGTGTTTAACCCAAGTCCTGGGACATGACAAAGAGTCAAGTGAAAAGTCTGGATTTAGACCGAGCCTTTTCCCTACAGTTTTGGCAGCACAACTGGTGTAACGAACTTTAGGAGAATCGCCCCTATTGAAGACTGGTTTGACTTCTTAAGCAGTTTGGGCATTTCAGGAGGAAAGAAGTCCTTTGTGTAGGTTTTCAGTGAGGAACTGACAATAGCTGCAGAGGGTGTGCTATCGTGCTGCTGGCAGAGCAGAGGTGGTTCTTCCATCCTCAGTGTGTTTTGTGATTTGGGAACATTCAGTTAAAGTGTCTCAGCGGGCTGTAATTTTCAGGAAGAGCAGAGCACACAGAGCTGCCTCAAAGGGGTTTGTGGATGTGGCAGATGCATCAATTTACTCCCATTTTGTTGGTTTTTTTTTTGCTTGGGTTGGTTTTGGGGTTTGTTTTTGGTTTTTGGTTTTTTTTTTTGATGTTCAGTTGACATTTGCCTTTCTCCACTTTGCAGCCAGTCATGAACTACAACCCGTGGATGCTCCTCTACTTCATCTCCTTCCTGCTTATTGTGGCCTTCTTCGTCCTCAACATGTTCGTGGGGGTGGTGGTGGAGAATTTCCACAAGTGTCGGCAGCACCAGGAGGAGGAAGAAGCCAAGAGACGGGAAGAGAAGAGGCTTCGTCGGCTGGAGAAAAAGAGAAGGAGTAAGGAGAAACAGATGGCTGGTCGGTAGTCTTTCCACATCTTTCTGAGTCCTGCTTGACCTTCCACACCATCCCCTCCTGCCTCCCCTCCCTGCCTCGCGTCTGGTGATCATTTTTCTCCCAAAAGCATGTCCAGCTATAAAATTTGCATGAAGGAAATAGTGTCATTTTAGGCTGAGCAAGGAGCCATGGAAGCCTTTTTAATGGCTGCATGATACGCAATGACCTTTCCATTGGAGGTTATTTAAATTAAAATATAATGATAATCAGACCTGGAGCTTCTTGGATAGCAGAGCTCAGTGTTACACAAATAGTGACAACTGCAAAGATCAGCAGTGCCGAATGACACCATAAATCTTCTGAGTCATGAGCACTGTTGCTGATAACTGGATTCACTATTTGGTTTATTACAGCCTTGTAATGCCACAGTGATGTTACCTGTCCCATTTATCAAGCAGGTTTATTTATCGGCACAGTAGCACCACTGCTATTCAAGAGTGTAATAAAATAATGGAGCCATCTCATTCTAGTGATGCTTAAAAACTCCTTAGAGAAACATATCAATGCGTTTGCTTGAGAAATACAGATTAGAAGAAAAAAAAGAAAAAGAAAAATAAAGAAGCAGTTGAGGAGAGTAACTAACTAGACAAAATAGCAGTGACACAAATTGAACCCAACGCCAAACTGGATGTGCGAGGTTGCAGCCCTGCCTCGAGAAGGCTTTATAGGTGAAAGGAGGCTAGACCTCCACCCTGTCCAAAGTCTCCAACCTGACATCTGTCCTTTTTTTTATTGTTAATTTGGTTGAAAAAATAGGGAATAAGTCAGCCAGAGGCCACAGGTCAGAGACGCTCTTCTCGCATGCTCTCTCTTCTGACTGAACTTTCTCCGTTGCCCTTCGTGTCCATGACCTCACTCCTCCTCTCCCTGGTCAGTCTGCCTGTTGCTCTCTCCATGTCCCCTTTCACATCTCTTCTCTATCTTTGACAGACTTCAGTACTGTTTAAGAGGCTGTCTGATCAGGCGCTTGTTCCAAAAGCTGGTAATACTAAGTCTGGTTTATTTTTTTTATAGCCTAAGAGGTGTTTAATAGCTGTGACAGGCTTAATCGTGCAACCACATGCCACAACGGTGTCTCAGCCTCTCTCAGTTCAGCACTTTCCTTTGGTCACGTCTTTAAGTCCCATGAGCTTCACAGGTTTTTTAACCAATAGGATGTATCCCACCAGCCTCTGGACATCAAACTTTGGTTTATGCCGAGAGCCTGGCTTCCTCGATGCTCAGTGAAAAGATGGAGGCTTCCCGCAAGAGCAGTGGAGGACACGTTAAACTGTTCTCAGTTAAGTGGGATACAGTTGGATTTTTTGTTTTGTTTTGTTCTTAACGTCAAGGAAATGCCTGGAAAGCTCTTTCAATCAGTCCAAGTTCCCAAACGCAGTTTCAGGCTGATGACTTAGAAAATGTTTTTAAAGGCTGGATAGAAAGATCCCTATTTAAAGTTACACTTTTGGAAAGTAGAGATTTCTGTAGAAGAAAAATAGATGTTTAGTTATTATTAATGACCTTATTTATAATGCTAGAGGAACTAGATGAAGAAAAGACGTAATTCTGGGCAATTTCCCAGCGGGAAGGAATCACAAACCATCCTTGGAGATGTAGTTATTCACTCAGTCCTATGAAATGCCTAATTAAAGAGGCAATAAACAGCTATTTTACTGAGGATCAAATATTGCTGAGTATTCAATCGCCATAAAAACCTTTCAAGAGCAAAGTATGGAGCCCTCCAAATAGCTTCAGAACAGTTTTCCCAATTTGCATACGGTGAAACGTTGGTTTTAATTGACTATGGCCAGCCTTGCCCTCAGAGACAGCAGATGTTGTTGTGTAGCTTCATTCTGCACGGTGGGAACTTGCAGATGATATCAAAACTAGAGTTTTGATTATGCCAGCAATTGCGTGGGGGAGGCCCTTTTTAGCTGGGCCCAGATGCCCAAACCAACCTATGGATGTCAGATGCAAACATCCAACTGGTTGCACAGTCATTTTTGATTGTAGGCTTTTCAAGTGCGTTCACCCAATTGGACGTCTGAAATCCAGAAAAGCTTGTGAGATCCCAGCTTGGTGAGATGTAAGCAAACGTAAGGTGCTCTGGCCCAGCAGGATATATAAACAAAGTCCGTCCTTCAGAAGTGTCTTCTTTTCCATCATCGCCAAGCCAGGGGGTTCTCAGGGATCTCTTGGGCTTCCACCCGTGTACATGGGAGAAGTGCAAGAGCCCATCCTTTTTCACGATGAGCCCCGTGTACCTGAGCCCACCCTCCATGAGGCACAAGGAGAGGATCCCACAAGGAAACGTTCCTGCTAGAGGCAACGGAGAACCTGAGAGCTGCAGGGACCTCTGAAGGGGAAGGGAAGTCTTGCCGTGTGTCCTGCCGGGTGATTAATGCCGTTTCGTTCTTTTAGATCTAATGCTGGATGATGTATTAATGGAGAGCTCAGCCAGTGCAGTGCAAGGTACTGGGAAGTCGGCACGTCTCGTCCCACTTGAATGGCAGTGCTGTGTCACTAACGGCTGGCCACCGCTGCTGTGAGGCATCCCACTAAACCGTGTGTGTGGTGCAAAGCTCGTTTGCTTACTTCATGGCACACGCATATCATTCTGACCTGCAGGTCTGCAGACCTGGCTCAGGACTGACACTTGCAAACCCTTAATTTACCCCTTGATCATGTTACGTTTTTCAGCATTTTTATTTTTTTTTCTCTGGTTTTCATTAAGACACTGTCAGACTTTTCATGGCTTTTTTTTAATTTTGTTTTGGTTTTTGGTTTTGGTCTTGTTTTTTCTTAGAGAATACTGACTGGGCTGTGGGATGGGTCCCTTATTGTTAACCCTCGCTTTCCAACCACCAACTCAGGAGTCTCTGAATCATTTGCAGGAGTGTCTTTGGAAGGCAGGCAGTCTCGCTTAAGGAGGGTATTTCATTATTTCTCCAGCCCTTGCTCATTGCTCCACAAACACTGTGCATCAGGGAGGCACACCATTTTTTCAGGAGGTTAAAATTCAGCATAGTGCAGAGCCTCGGTGCTTTAATGGAAAGATCAACCCCCCATCAGCCCTCAGCGTGGACGTGGGGTTTATCCGTCCTGCTGCCAAACTGGTACATTCTTCGTATCGATTCAGAGTTGCTCAATCTGTGAGGCATCTTGTAAACGAAAAGAAATAAAGATATTGCCTCAAAGCCTTTTCAGGTCCTGGAGGGGATGGACCAGCTGGGGGTTTGACCTGGCCACCCCAACCAGGACTCGCTCGTGCCTTCCTTTCCCGTCCCCCCCTCGCCAGGACGGTGCTCAGGGCTGCAAATCTGTCCCTTGCTCTTTTTATTTTTAGCAGAAGCTTTGATCTGGCAGGCATTTTGTTTAATTCATAACTTAAGAATATTAGCCTGAATAATTAAAGAGGCGCCAACATAGAAACAAATATAGCTGTAATTTTCGACAAAAATAATATGCTAGGAAAATTGTGCCATTAAAACTCTCACCTGTGAACAAGCTCCCACTGCTTGAGATGGGAGCAAGGCTCCATCCATCTCTCACGTAGTGCAGGGAGTTTTGATTAAATACAAATTGCAAGTTGAGGGCTATCAGCTTTCACTGCAGAGGCTAACTCCAGGAGACCCTTATATATCCAAGGCCTTGTTGGAAATTATCACAACATGCTTTAATAAATCCCGAATCTCCTTTCCATTACCATTCCTGGTATTTTTATTTCTTTGCCTTTGTTCTTGCTTTTCTTGGTAGGCTTCCTGTTCGACCCTGTGAAAGGGGGGAAGCACAAGGGTTTGGGGGGGCCTGTTTATTATTTTGTTATATTTTTTTCTATTTTATTTGATTGTGATTCCTCTCCTGGTCCTACAGAGCTTTAAAAAGGCTGTCTTACTTTATTTTATTTTTAAGGCATTGAACTCATTCCAAACCCCTCCTTTAACCTGCGCAGGCTCAGAAAGACTCCTTAGAGTTTGCCTTTAAAAGCGTGCAATTGTCAGGTCTGTGCTTTGTGTTTCCTTTTGTTGTCTTTTCTTTGGATCCAGTGGTAGCGAATGTGCCACGCTGCTCTTCAGGCGCCAGCGTGAGGGAATAGAAACATTTTCTTTCTTGAACCTGACCGTGGGGGTACGTGAGGGAATTGGTCCCGGGTGCTGCGGACGAACCTCCTGTGGTTCAGTGAGAAATCGGGAGGTGTGACCCCAAAACTTCCACACATCTCTGCACTTACAGAGGGCTTCTTTTCTCTTTCTCTTGATAAGATGGAGTATTGTGTGTGTGTGTGCTGCTGCCTGGTGCTCAGTGAGATATTATAATTTTATTTTTTTCCTTTTTTTTTTTCCCCCCAAGTCTGCATTCTATCACAACTGGAATCTTCTCAGTGGAAATAATTCATCATTTTCCATTTTGCTTTTTTTTTTTTTTTAATAAATCCATTCAGTACAATAAAAGCCAAGTAAAACACTGTGCTTAAATAAAAAAAGTTCCTTCAGTGCAAACTACTTTTTAACCTAATAATATTCTTGATACAGTTTGTAAATCCAGCTGCGTCACAGGCTCATTGCTCACTGGTTTGCCGCTGTCCTCCAGATATACTCAGACCTGAAAAGTAGTTAATTCCCTTATTATAGGGGAAGGAAGAAGCTGGAGGAGACGGTAATGGAATTGTCCCACTCTCGTGAATTCCAATTTCCCGTGCCCACGCACCTCCGGCTCAAAAGCCACCTCGGGGAAAGTGGCAATTTCTCTCTTGACAGGGCTATATTTGCAGCCAGCCGCTATTCGGAGATATTTCCAAGTGGCATGCCCAGCCCAATTCCCCCCACGAAAATGCAGTTAATGGGAAGAGAGTGGCCCTGGCCCCATTTTCCCCATCTCCAGCAGCCACCGGCCAAGGGCTGGGACCGTCTGGGAGCCATCGTGGCTCTACCTGCCCAAACCAGGGCTGCCTCCAGTGCTGCTTTGCTGGTCACTGGTACCATTTCACGGGTCACATCCTGGAGCTGCCGTCAGGCAAACAGCAGCATGGGGTTCCATGCCCAGGACCTGGGCTGTGATTGCCAAAGCCAAAGGGCTCCTGGCTTGGGAGATGTTAGAGCAGGATTGGGGAGTGGAAAATGTTTATCCTGCAGCAGCACTGGTCACCACCTTCCCCAGTGGGCAGGAGAGGACAGCGATGAGTTTGGGTGCCCCAGAACACGGGCTGGGGCTGCTGTGCTCTGCCTCCCAGCCCTGGTCAAGAGGAGAAGCTATAATTCTGCAGGATGATGCCAAGAGGAGGACAGAGTGTCTGCTTGGGAAACAACTTTAGTTGAGAGCCCATAAAGATGGTGCATGAAAACTGAGTGCTTCCCTTGCTGTTTTTTTGTGGGGATGTGTGGTGGTGGGGTCTTTTGGTGTGTGTGTGGTTGGACTTGATCTCGGAGGTCCTTTCCAACCATGAAATTCTGTGATGCCTTTAGGCCATCACCCGTAGTGAGCGGGTAGCTGGGACTCTCCCACACCAGCTCTCAACTGGCTGTGAAATCTCTGTTCCACCTGGGGTAGGAGAGGATTGCTCAGGATTCTCCATCTGAGCCGATTTTCTCCAGGGTACTGATACCTAAATTTGAGCCACTTCTCCCTCTCCCCGACTTCTGGCCTCCAGCCATGGTGAAGCAGCTTGATTTACACCCTGTTTACCAGCCTGGTGCCTCGTGGTGGGCTTTTGCTGTATTCCCCCATCTTCTCGCATTCTCATTCTGCCAATTCTTCTTTTGTTCGTTTGCTCTCCTCCTCTTTTCTTTAACGCCATGTGTGCCGGGAAGCCAAATTAACCTTTCCAGTAATAACCGAGACTAACCCAGAGCTCTTGTTGTTCTTGACACAGTGTATTGTAACAGTACAGTAGTGTGGTGTTGTGTTAGTTGTGAAGTTCACCACCCGGAGTTTTAACAGATGTCTGTATTTCCCAAGATGTTGGTATTGTTTAGATCTTTACTGCACTAATTAGAAACGGTGCTGTGTGATAGGGGGCAGGGGCTTTGCACCTGGGTGGTTATACCGGAGAAACACCCGACTTCCCAGCAGAACTGGGCAGGTCCGGGTATAAACGAATGGTCTTTATGCGATGGCAAAAAGGATGGTTGATGGGTTCAGAAAGTTCCCTGCCCACCTAGACACAGTAGCTGTCTCTCTCTGGTCCTCGGGCAGCATGCCAGCTTGTGGGGGGGGTCACCGGGCGGTAGCACCTCGGTTGCACTAATATGCATGGCCGGCATGCGGAGACGCGCCAAGGGAGCGGTGGCATGAGCCATAAACAGGGTTGGCAAATCCCCCTCCGGCCAGCATTAACGGGGAAGGATGAAACGGTTCCTAATGGTAATTTTAATCTGCGAGAGCAGCATCCAGAGGCGTTTGGCTGCGAGAACCTGGGGGCATGTGATGGGAAAGGTGGAAAAGGGGGTTCGGGAGAGGGGGTTCTAAAGGGGGAGAAGCCTTTGTGGATGTGGGAATAATTAGCAACCCTGCTTATAAGGCCATGCTCTGGCTAACCCGGCTTCAGGAGCCCTGCACGGGAGACGTTTCACAACCTCTAAATCCTCTCTCTGTTCTAACGGCATCGGTGCTCTTCTGTAGGATTTGGAATTAACCTGTCAATCACAGCTAAGGAAAATTTGAATCCCAGTGTAATTATTCATAAGTAAATCCACCACAAGAAAAGGCAGAAACATTGACGTTTTACTTTTTGAATGTGAATTATACATAAATGTGGAAGAAGCAAGTGATCCAATTACGATGGTGTTTCTTTCTGAGATGATAAGTTGGTTCATAAAAATAGGTCCTGTTCCTAACCTAATTGTATTCAAACATTTTAGTTAATTTGCTACTCATAATTTAGCATAATGTGATCGAGATATCTTGACTTTATGGAGATTTATGCAGATTCTGAGATATCTGACAAAGTCTTATGAGTGAGTCAGCAGCTACCAGTCTGCTTTTTTGCAAGCACTCAATAGATTCGGCATGAAAATTCATTTTATGGACCTTCTCATCGATACCGTGCTTTAGCAGTCAGGTACAGATCACCCAAAGCACGCTGCAGATCGGAAAGTGAATATTAATACCGCTTTTCATTTGATGACACCAAAGCAGAATTTTGGGCGTTCCAACCCCTACAGAATAAAACTGCTGAGTGATTTGTCTCTCTGGTCCCTGGGCTGTAAGGGAAAGGTCTGTCTCTATGGAAAAAACCAAAATTCTGATTTTTCAGGATCCTGGTGCGAAGCGGGGAGTGCGGGAAACCGTTAAATCTATGGGTTTGATTGCAATGTCATTGGCTATTGACAAAGTGAATTCTATTTCCAGGCAAAATTTAATCTTCTAAAATTAGTTTTCCCTGAGGGCAACCCAAACCTGTGCTTCGTGGCTTTATTCTGCCCAGCTTTTTGCTTGGAGTAATGTATCAAACTGTACATTTGCTCAGCGGCACTAAATATCAAGGCATGTAATTCTTACAGCTCAATAATTTTCATAACCAGTTGATCATCTAATTATGAGAGTAATATTATACTTTGACATATTCAAGACAGTCCTTTCCACTTCAATCTGCATTATAATGCCTCCTTGAAAATTGTACTGAATTATATACTCAGCCTTGGCATTTCCTCATTAGAGATTAGGTGAGTAAATGAGTTTATCTCTAGGAACATTCAGGGTCTAAAGAGCATGTGTCATCCCTGAGGCGGCCGAACACGGGAATGAGTTGAAGAGTGAAATCTGTACTTTGAGAATCTTGTCCAAATGGAGGATCATTATTTTCTAATCGCTAAGGCCGACTGATCAGTTTTCCGTGGTATTTTTATGGACCATTTTTCAGAACTCTGACAGCCAAAGTGTTGAATTTTATTCTTTCTACAGTTTATTGCAAAGAACATAATACGTCTGAATTACTTCTTTTTCAAAGACCACCGCTAACTCAGTGGCCTGCATTTTTAAGCCATTGTTAGTAAAATCTGTCCCCAACACCTGACTGTTAATTGGGTTTTCAGATACTTTGGAGTCTTTTAAGATCAGCAGAAACAAAAATTGTTGTTTTAATTTAAATTTAATTTAAATTTCCCTACAGGGAAAACATTCTTTAGCAGCACAATAGTCCCAGCTCACCTCATCCCTGATGCCATAAGGCTGAGTATAGCGCATGTCCCACTGAAGATGTTTAATGGATGTAAGGTGCCGGGAGCCCTGCTGTGTATTAAAAATGGTAACATGCCAGCGAGAAAAAAAAAAGGAAATAAAAAAGACAGCATGTTGCTGTAAGCGGTCTAGAATTTATCATCTTTGGAGTTGGAAAGTGAGGGTGCGTTGACTTCAGAAAGATGCAGAGAAATGCTTTGACATGCCTCTCCGCTCTCCTCCTCCCCCCCACTGCAGAAGCTCAGTGTAAGCCCTACTATTCGGATTATTCCCGCTTCCGCCTCCTGATCCACCAGATGTGCACCAGCCACTACCTGGATTTGTTCATCACCGGGGTGATCGGCCTCAACGTCATCACCATGGCCATGGAGCACTACCAGCAGCCAAAGGTACTGGGACAGAGCTGGGGGAAGAACAGGTTGGGCACACACGCTCAGCCGTGGTGGGATGTGCCGATGGGCAGTTAAGGCCAGTTTTGCCATCAGAGCATTTGCCATGCCCCACCTTGCCCTTTGCCCTGTGGAGCATCCCCATCCTTTATTTGGCTTCCAGCTCAAATCATGGCTTTCAGTACCTGGATCCCATTGTACCTCTCCCATCTAGTTAAGTGCAAACAAACTGCTTTGCAAATGAGGATAAGAACTTGGGTTTTTGGTTTGCTCGGTGAGATCAATGTTGAAATCTTCCATTTTACTTAGGATTTCCACCAAAAAAAAAAAAAAAAAGAAAAGAAAAGAAAATTATAAAGAATAGGAAAATTTGTGAAATGTTTCTTTTTACAAAGTTTCTCCTAAAACCCTCATGTCTCATAGGGCCCAATTTTCACAGGCACCAGATTCTGTGCTGGTCCTTAAAATACATTTTAATATATTAGTACGCTAAGTTCCTGGGTCTTTGTCATATTCTGAAAATAAAAACAGCCTGTCCTGGGATGTCAAGTCTCTTGTGCGTAAGAATGAAATGGAAATAGCTGCCTTTGCCATATAACTTGTACTTATTTTTATTAGCCACTTTCCCAATGAATAAATATAACACACAATAGGAGGAAATATTCTTTAATACTAGAGAGGACTTGCATACTTAATGTAAAAAAAAACACCCAAGCAACTAAGACAAGCGAGCAAGGGGAAAAATATCCTCCAGCCTGTCATAAAGAAGCCAGGAAGTGAAAGGGCACAAGCCAAATTTTTTTTTTTTTTTTCTGTTCAGGTCACCTTTAAATACCCTGGAAGGCTCATTGCGTGATTCAGTCATTTGGTGATGAAAAAGGTTGTTGGCTAAGGAGCCTGAATGGGAGTTGCCCTAGGGTGTGCGTCTTACCGCAGTCGTTTTGCAGCTACATTTTCTCTTGTATTATAAAAATGTTGGGCAGGCTTTTGTTTTTCATTTTCTTTAGGAAAATAACATTTTGTCTCTAAGCCTCTGGTATGCAGCATCTGGGTAATAACTCCGAGCTTGGGCTGTGCTGAGATGACAGCACCCTCAGAGCCGAGCACATGCTTGAGAGTCCTGCTGAATCAGGGCCCCAAAATCACTCAGCTCTGGGTAGCGGATGGCTGGGATCCTGCAGATATTTAAAAGGCTGAACACACCAGAGAGCTTTATATCCGAACAAACCGTTGCTCGGCACGTTGCTGCTGAAAGGGGTTGGTGGTGGGATGCCCTGGGATGCCCTAGGGGTGAGATCCCAGATGGAGATACCGTGGCTGCCCATGGAGAAGAGGGGCTGCAGTGCACATTGTGGTCGTTTGAGCTAAGAGCTACTGGGCAAAATCTGCTTTTGCCAAATAAAAGTGTGCTCGTTTGCTGGCCAAGCCTAGGTCCCCTGCAGGATGACAGGGAGGCTCATTCAGGGCAACAGCTTCCTTTGGCAGCTGAACTTGAACTTCTTGGGCAGGTGAGGTGGTTTTTGCCTATGGATGCTTGGGGTTAAAGTGTAGCATGAAGGCAGAGTGTGTGGCTTCAGTCCCCTCTACTGTGATTTCTCCTGCTCAAAGATCAGTAAGTATCGGGTTTGGTAAGAGAGGTTACCATCTCCCACTGTTCCTAACAGTGCCCTGGAAACAGTTATTATCATCTCATTTGCCAGCAGTGAGAAATTCAATGCACAGTACTTAAGGGGCCATGCAGGATGCTGCTACCGCAGCACTCCTTCATGAGCAGGACTTTTGGGATGAAATCCCCTCTGACGCGGCTTGATGCCAGGCTGTGCAGCAGTTGTCCCAGGCAGGAGGCACCTGTGACAAGGGCAAGGTTGTGTCTTCTGCAGAGGGAAGGGTGGGCAGAGGAAAACCCGAGACACTTGCTCCTGCTGGCATCCCTTCCCTCTCTCCTGCTCCTTGCCAAAAGCTCAAGGTGAGGAGTAAATGACAGGCTGTCACAAAGAAACCATTTGGCCAGCGCTTCTATGGTCTTGGCCAGCCCACGGCTCTTGCAGCAGTGCACAAACAAGCAAGTGGGATGAAATTCAGCTTTCTGCTGAGAGCACCAGGGTTTTTTTTGTGCCACTGCCACCTGCAAATGCAGCAGCTCTTACCACTCACCCAAGCAACCCCAGCTGGGGCTGTGTCATCGCTGTGGGGTTGGAGATGTGCCGTGGGCTTGCATCTACCCTTCCCCTGAATTACAGCAGCTGGGTTGGGGCCAGGCAGAAATGCGGTCTGTGCACTCCCTGTAGTACTGGGATTTTTCCCTGGGACATTTGTTATCAGAGAGAACTCATGGGTTGGAGCCTGTTATCTCTAGTTAGGAAATGAGAAGCTGGTGAGAGAGGAGGAAGGCAGGTTTGACGGAGCAAAGCCCTTCAGCGGAGCTAACATCTAACCCCAGTCCTGTGTCCACATCCCAGGTTCTTGACGAAGCCCTGAAGATCTGCAATTACATCTTCACCGTTATCTTTGTCCTGGAGTCCGTTTTCAAGCTTATCGCCTTTGGGTTTCGACGCTTCTTCCAAGACAGGTAACAAAAGCTCCATCTTGGCCCTGAGGGCAGGAGCTGGTTTCTGGGGACAGCTGCCCAAATTCAGTGTCCTGGCCCCCTGTGCTCTTCCTGGTGATGTCAGTCTGAGAGGTGTGAATGCTTTTTGGTGTGACATTGAAACCAGGGTAGGTGGACCTTTGGGATGCGAGTTGGAGAAAGGATTGCACCTGCCAGGGAGTGTGGTTGCACCACTTGGGCCCTTGAGGGTGGACAAAAGAGGAGCAAATCTCACAACGGGTGGCTGGTTCTGCTCTCGCACCAGTTGCGTGTCCATATAATCAAGAGGACCCCGTGAAGTGACAAACTTCATGCCAAGAGAGAGAATCTGGTTCTGAATGGAAATGAGAGAGAATTTTTATGCAAATGCTGAGAAGCTGATGACGTTGCTTCTCTTTCTAGATTTTCACTCTCTTGCCTCACGCATATAGATTTTACATCCTTGATTAATCTTTCTCCACGCATTTTTGCCTCCTTCAATGTTAATACCGTGAGCACTGGTACTGAGCAGGACTTGACACGAGCCCCCCAGCAGCTGGGGGCTGGTTCCACACATCATCTCCCCACGTTTCAGGTGTCCGTGCTGGGATTACCCCTCTCACCTGGCACAAACCCCTGGGGTCTTTCCTTCACCCAGTGGGACTTTTCTTGCAAGGACCAGACGGTGGGTCCAGTTCTTTCTAGGGCAGATCTCATGCTGAGGTCCACGACTGCCGTGTCTGGAAGTGGCCGGACAGATACCGCAGCATCTCCCCTGAGGTCTGCAGCCCCTGGGTAGAAAACTGCCCAGCTTTTGTTTCTGCTTCCCCTCAGTCAAGAATATCTTTGGAACTGGCTGCTTCTCTAACGAGATGCATTAGTTATAATGATTTCATAACATAACTGCTTTTGTATAATACCCTCAGAAAAATGCTGCAGATTCATTTGAGTGCTAGAACCATTGAAATGACTGGAATTCGTGTGAAACAAGCTACCTCCCCTTGCCAGCTTCTTAGGAGATGTTAAACTTCATTTTGTGTTGTCTCCAGATGGAACCAATTAGATCTGGCAATCGTGCTGCTGTCTATCATGGGCATCACTTTGGAAGAGATCGAGGTGAACGCTTCGCTACCAATTAACCCCACTATTATCCGAATCATGAGGGTTCTCAGGATTGCTCGAGGTGAGACCAATAAAGCAGAATTGGCTTGTGTTCGAGGTACAGGGTCCCCTCCATGAGAGAGTTAAGCATTGGGAAACGGTTCTGGGGCACATCCGCATCACGATGTGCATAGTTCTGGCATCAACAGGCTGTAAACAAATAAAAGAACAATGGGGGAAAATACTTGCGAGGAGCCAAAAAGCGGAGCCAACTGACCATGTGTTTCTTTCTTAAGAGCAGGAAGGCTGAGAGCTTAGAAATGAAGGAGAAATAGTTGTGGCTGTAACTCCCAGAGACGTACCTGGAAAAAATATGCTAGTCAAATCAAAGTTGTCTCTAACAGGGATTAGAGAACACGAGCTCAAGTGCATTGGCTTTAAAAGACAAGCGTCTAATAAATTTAATTTCCCATGGGACTTTACATCTCACCACTTGGTGACAAAGTGTGCCTCGTCACTCTGCATCCATCTGTCCCCTCAGATGCGTAACGACACATACCCAAATGGGGAAGCCAGCTTCTTCAGGGCCTGATTTTTCAGAACAGGAAGGTCTCCGGGCCAAATGATGAAGACATAAAATATGAGTGCTCAGGCCCTTAATAAAGTATTCCCAGGCCCTCCTGAAGGGCAATGTTGTGCTCTGAGGCATAATTGCTCTGATTGTAGCCCTCATCCAAGCAAAGAAGGAACTGGAGGAGAAATGAAATGCTGCTGTGTCTCAAAGGGGGGAAAAAAAAGTGTTTTTCCTGTGCATTGGATCCCTTTCAGAATTAAAAATACATGCTGTTTCCAATTGGAAACGCAGCCTTCTGGAAGACATGTGTAAATCAGCTCCTCAGTGAATCACATATGAAAGTGGGTAGCCCATGGAAGTGGGAAAGTAGCCCCAGGGCTGGGAAAGTAACTGCTCACGAAAACCAGAGAAAGGAGGGGAGGGGTCCAACACACATAAAGTGGGGAAAGAAAAAGGCAGGTGGAAGGATGATGCGTTCTCCAAGTCTCAGGGTAGGTGATGCTGCTATTCACGGGCTTTTAATAGTATCCAAGCAACCAGGAGCGATGTAAAAAGGCCAGAAAATATAGCAGCTAATGGAGGACACTTGACATCATTTCGTATTTCTCTTCCTATAATCTGTGGCTCCTGGGAGAGGGACTGAGTTTGTGGCTCCGTGCTAAAGCTGCCGTTACCATATTACAAACGTGTTTTCCACAGTGTTGAAGTTGCTGAAGATGGCTGTAGGGATGAGAGCCCTGTTGGACACCGTGATGCAAGCGCTGCCGCAGGTAACTCACTGCCATATCAAACCAGATCTCCTCTGGCCCAGAGCTAATTTCCTATTGCAGAGGAATGCTAATCATTTTATCTTTACTGTCGTTAGAGAATCACATTTCCCTTCCGAAGCACAGTCTGAGATACAGTCCTCACATTGAGGTCATTTTTCCCCTGAAGCACTTTAAGTTTTGGATTAAAGAATACAGCAAGAAACAGGTCTGGAACAAAAAAATCAATGAATGTTCTTCTTTTGTGTTTTTTTTCCCCCATTTCTTTTTCTCTTTCCAGGTGGGGAATCTGGGTCTTCTCTTCATGTTGTTGTTTTTCATATTTGCAGCTCTTGGAGTGGAGCTGTTTGGAGACCTTGGTGAGTCTTCCCATGCCAGTGGAAGGGGTGGGAGTGGTGTGTGAGGGGGGGGGTCTCACAGCTGCACTTGGTCCCACAGAGTGTGACGACACACACCCCTGCGAGGGGCTGGGACGGCACGCCACCTTCAGAAACTTTGGGATGGCCTTTCTGACTCTCTTCCGAGTATCCACAGGAGACAACTGGAATGGGATAATGA
>VZRU01002364.1:0-18667 GCA_013398155.1 Pedionomus torquatus
GCACTGGAACAGGCTGCCCAGGGAGGTTGTTTTCAACAAAACGGAACGTCTGTTTTCAAAGTGTAATATCATTCCTGCAAATGAGACGCCAACATCCTTATACTTTGAAGGAAAAAAATGGGGTTTGAGACACTACTGATAAAAGAAACTGCCATGCCCAGTTCCTGGACACCCTCAACTTGCCATGTCATTTTGGTTTTGCTTGTATTCCTTGGTTTTCACTGAATTGATCATCAATGACAGCATATGCGGATTAGGCAAGTATAAACAGAAAAAGAATTTACCTCTCAATTTGCAGAATCTATTTTGTGTTCAAATGCAGTTATTTTATTTGGATTAAGAATGACCTAACTGAAGCAATTTGGTCCTGTACTTTTCCAAGCAGATTATGGTTGACCATGGTTATGGAAGGCAAACATACACGTATAATAACTGGATTGAGCTGATATTTAGAAAACAGGAGGGCTGGACTTTTATGTTCTATTACGTTTCTTGTTTTGCTTTGCAAGGAAGTCAGTCATTCTCTGTGTTATTTTTTAAAAAGCTGACTACAATTTTGCTGTTGCTTCTTTTAATTAATGACATCATTGCTGCACCTAAACAATTCAAAACCAAATAAACATCCAAACCCCAGAAGACCATAGTCACTTTCCTTCTTCCAAAACTAAGTATTTTGTTTTGGTGCTTCCAGGCCATTAAAATTCTTTTTGCCACATTTCCTTGGTAAAATACCACAAGCATCACCATGAGTCAGCAAACAAGTCAAGTATCATTAAAGGGGGGAAAAAAATATCTTTTATTTCTGAGGTCTGACACTCCTTGAATCAAGATCTATAAGGGAAAGTAGTTTTCTTCATGCTATGTCGTTAATTTATAATATTGATATGAAAAATTAGTTTATTGTATTATTCCTGGGGAGGCATGAATTGGTGAAACACTGATGATAGATTCCCTGATGAAGTTTAGAATATTTCAATGAACAGCAACTGAAGTAAATATTAAATAGTGGGTTGCAGAGGATAACATTCAGTACAGTACTACTGAACAAATTTATCTCAAAATTGTTATGCCAATCTTAGTTAATTTGCAGACCTATGAGACAAAGAAGGTGATGTCAGCACAAACATATAGAGCCTTAAATCTTTATTCTTCGTTGGCTGATGTTAATTAATTTGTCAGATATATCTGCTATGTACACACTGAAAAGCTAAATACCAAAATACAGAAAACATTCAAAAGATACTGTTTAACTACATTTACTAATGTCATTTCAAATATGAGTCATGAAAAAAACCAAATAAACAAACACACACATTGAATCAATAAATATAGTTAAGGCGTTTTTGTGGGTTTTTTCTAAAGTTTTTTTTTCTGTGAGAACATCAGAAACCTTTTTTGATTCTTCTGAGGTCATCATTCACAGCAGTACTCAAGAAGTAACAAATCATTTCCAGAGGGAAGCTCCCCTGCACATCTTTCTACAAGAATTTTGCCTTTTTTTTTTTTGTCTTTTTTGTGCCTTCATATGAGACAGAACCAAAGTAAAATATATTGCTAAATATGATGACAGGACTTTTTTCTAAGATGTTTTGAAAACTGTTACCCTTTAATTAAGTTTCAACAGTTTTGCTGGCACCAGACTCTGGATGTTAAGCTAAAATATAACTGTCATCATATTATTTCACAAAGCACCAATTAGCGATGCCAGTGTCTAGTAGTATTAGATTTGTCAAGAAATAGGTGTTATACCAAAACTAGATTTTAAATTGCCTGACTAAAACTACTTTGCCGCCAAGGTACTCAGTTTTCAATATCTTTCGCACTATTTGGTAACAGAGATACTGGATGGGAAAGATCCACATAAATACCGTGCACTTAAACTTTGAATATCAGAAATACAGTTTTTCAGAGCCTGGATTGAACCCTACAGTTTAAAAAGCCTGAGTAGTTAGAGGCTTTCCTATCTGTTTGATTGACTAAAAAGAGAGAAAGAAAAATAATCCTACATTCCTCCTTTAATTCCTAAATTTTCTTCAATCATTGCTTAAAAAAATTATAAAAACAAATTTAGGAGTTTAATGAGTTTCAAAGGAGAATGAAAGACAAATAATATATGCGACTAAACATTGAGACATACAGTAGCAAACAATGAGCCCGAGTTTCAGAAAGGATATTGATTTTCCAGCTGGTCATGAGTCAGACTGCACACTGAGAATGATTTGTTCTTGAGGCTTGATTATCACTCAGGCTGCCTGCCTTAGTGTTTCTGCTTTGGAAGTCACACGGTTACTGACAGAAATGGGACACTAGCCCAGAGAGACCACTGTTTTGAACTTGTGTGGCAAAATATCTGTATTCTGATTTGGCTGGGAGAAGAGGCGAAAGGCCAAAGTATACATTTTTAATAGTGTTTGAATGAATATCTACTAGAAAACCCACAGCGGGGTTGCTTGGAGGGGAAGCCAGAAGCAGAATTCAAAGGCTGTAAGGCAGGTAAACCAACGAGAGGAACTCTTCCCTATTTCCTAAAATATGTAGAGCTGAGGGAGCACAACTAAGAGCACAGAAGTGAGAATGTGAATTATTTAATCTATGACCGTTTTCTGCAGTGTGCCACCACTGCTCTCTCAGAAAAGGCACCACATAAGAAGAACACATGCAGAAACAGCCAGCAGGTGTTGATGATAGGCCTCAACTTTTTCGTTTAGAACAGCTTAATAGCACAACAACTTTGAGAAACACTAGTTGAAATAGTAATCTACTCTCTCAGAAAAGATAATGTTTCACCAGCCCAGACAAACGTACCTATTTCTTTACTCACCTGTCATTGTGTAGCTTTAAAATAAAAAACAAAACCCTCCACACACAAAACCCCACAAAGCCGAACTGCATATTGCGTACACATGTCAGGAAGAGGTGGCATGATTACCAGATGTTTAGGTCCATCTTAGTAATCAGACACCACACAGACTTGAATAGTAGGTAAAGAACCGTTTTCCCCATAATGACATATGCTTCCTTGAAACACGACAGATCAGTTTGGCTTTGGTGAAAGTGATTCATCACTTCATAATGACAAAGTAGAAACCTCATGAGGAACATGCTGCTCTCCCTGTTCTTTATTTTTCCATGGGTGAAGAACAAAGTGGCACCAATTAATTATTAATTAGAAAGATCTTTTTACATGTAGGATGGTAAATTATTGTTCTTTGCTAACAATAGTTAATTTGTTTCTGAGTGAGACTTCTGAAATATTTGAGTAGTCTTCTGCATGTTATATACAAAGATTTGAGAGATTAATTGTCCAGATGTTTCCTTGGGTTTTGTTCTCTCTTTCTCACATAATAAAAATCTTTCAGCACATTTTTTTTCCCAATAAACCCACAGTCCATCTGTTATGCTTTGCTGCAGACATAAAACAGCACTACATGTGTGTTACAATCATTCTAAAAAGTAAATCTTCGCCATTTTCTTTTACAAATAAGGTGAAAGATTCCATTTTTATTTGTTAGGTAATGTCTTGATATGTCGCCCTTTGCCCTAAAACACTAGCTGTGTTCACTAATACCTTCACCTTTGCTTCTAATGTCATGGGCTAAAATATTCAAATCCCAAGTCAGACCATCAAGTATTTCTGTCTCTTTCTCAACAGAAAGTCCAGAAAAATACAGCAGAGCAAGTCTTGAATAGTTATCTCCTATTTAAATACAGCACCACTCCTTTAGGACAGTTTAGAAGTTATCTATCCCAGGATGTCACGAGTAAAGTGAATAATGATAGTGTGCATTTTTATATGTGTTACAAGATGTGCTTTTACTGCAAATTTAGCAAGTGAAAACACTGGTTAAAATGTAAAAAGTGTCAAAACCTACTTCCTAGATTGCTGCTACAAAATGACAGCTCTGAAGTAGAACTGATAAGGAACATACTTTTGGAAAGCAAAATTTGACTTTCACTTCAGCTGATAATATAAAAAAAAAATAATTTCCAGAAATCTCTCCCATCTCTAGTCCTTTAAAGTCCCATACAAAGAAAAGCAGGAGAACATTTAATAAAATAGTAAGGTAAGACCATGTCAAGAAGACCTTTGTCAGTAGATGTGTCGTAGTCAGAACTATCACAGATTTGAAGGAAAGCTTTATGTAACAACATTCTGACTAGGCAGATGAGACTTGAAGTGGGGTTTAATATTTGTCATATTATTTCAGAGCCTTGAAGGTTTACCAAGTCTCAAAAAGGTTTCACAGAAAGCTAAGCCGAAATTGCCAGAATTTTGCAAGAGCATTGATGAATCTTTTTTCAGAGGGCATTTCCATTTCAGGCTTTCCTTAAGTCTTTCAAGAATCAAGAATCTTTAAGCCACATGCTGAACAAAGTACTGCCATGAAGAAGGCTGACGTGATGCATCACCTGTGCTCCCCAGCTGAACAGTCTTCACTGAAAGCAACGTACAAAATCTGTTAAACTTAGTATCAAGAACTGCTTTGGCTTCAATTGACTTTGAAACCCTCTAAAAGTGACTTGGGAAGATATAGGGGTAAAATGCATCAAGAGACTCTTGGAAGGGGGTGGATACCAGACAGGGATTTGAAGCCAAAGGTATGAATGTATACCGCATCATTTTTTTTTGGCCCTCGAATGAAAACTTTGATTGAGTGGCTTAGCAGAAGATCACTTAGATTGCGGGGTGGGAGTGGAGAGAAGGTATCATTTGAGGAGAATATGAGATAATAGGCCTCCTGCCCAAAATCCTTAAGTTGTTACAAGAAGTGAATGCTTAGAAACTACTTTCTTCAAGAAAAAAGCTGGCCAAAAGGTTTTGGAGGAGCTGACTGTAGTGCCCAAAGGGAGACAGTGAGTATCAGTAGCTGACAGATGCATGATGCTGGGGAAATGTCAGGAGTGGGTACTGACCGGGAAGTTGCAAAAGTACTTAGGCTGCTGCAAGTTGATGTGGGAGACCAAACAGAAAATGTCAGTGGGAGCAGACTTCTAGCAAGCTGTGGGACACATAACTGGAAGAAAAAGGTCAGCAGATGTATGATGTATAAGGCTCAAGGTGAGAATGAACTGGGACTACTAAAGGCCACTTCTTCAAACAGACACTTTTAACTACGACCTTGAGTCACAGCTGTGTATAAGCACACACACCCTTTAGGAATACATAACAGAGAAGAATTGTGGGTACTAAATTTTTCCTCTTTTCTGTTGTTGAAAATATGTGGACCTGGGCTTGCTCATCAAATAAGAAAAGCCAGCCTTTCACATACGCAAGAAAAATGGTGTTCTCCCTAAAAAAATAAACCATGCTCATCTAAGTAAAACAAACCATCTGCATTAATTAGTAAAAAATAACAAAAGATCATTTGCTTAAATGTTTATCTAAACACTACTTCATGTATGCCAAAAGGTTGATAAAGATACACTGAACATTAAAAAGCACTTCAAAGAGTAGGCAAAGAGTGAGTCACTTGGATTTTTAACTTAATTAAAAGTCTAAGAGATTACCTATACTAGTTTATACCTCATCTTTCAAAACTACATCTCATTCAAAAATGTTCATCCCAATGTCAACTATATCATTCAAGAGCACAGGTGCTCTTTTCAAGCAAGTTATAAAACTGGTCTTTTTTTCAGAAGACACGTAAATGGTGATATTGTGGACATTAAGCAGTGTCCTGTTTTTCCCAAGATGCCTCTCTCACTAGATTGTTTCTTCCACTGTTCTGCACTAACACTAGCTGGTTTTAGTCTCTATCCTCAACGCAATGACAAAAACGTGCTTTCAGATATCAAGGATGACCTGAAATTATTTATATATAGCCAGAATTTAACTCATCATTACCAATTACAATATGATTTGAACAACTATTTCTAAGAAGCCACTGTTTTAAGAGAAAGATGATTATGTGTGAGAACACTCAAATTTAGTGTGAGTGAGACTGAGTGTGAGAACACTCAAATCCATAGCTGATATTATCCAAGATGAAACTTGGAGGTGTTACAATGGCTTCTTGGTTTTCTAACTACTGCCTGCAGAAACCTGGAGGCTATTTATAAGAGGCTGGGAAATGTCTTAAGGGAAAGCAAATTTATCTATGCTGTGTGTATTTGTGAGATTTCTAAAGAGATTTGCATACCCGCCTGAAAATGTTTAGGATCTGTAAATGAAAAGATATTGAAACAATACTATGTATGTCATCATTTTCTGGAAACCTGGTGGTAACCAGCTCTTGGAAAGAACATCATTTCAGCAGAGCATTGTTTTCCTGAAAAGGCATGGGAGGAGCAAGGAACAAGGCAGGAGAAAAGAAAAAAATTTGCTTCCTCCTTGGAAGCACAGGGTTCCTCCTCTTGTTCTTAGCAGTCAGAAATGAAGAAAGGGCAAGAAAATGAGAAAGCTGGATGAAGCTGGAGTCAAAATACAGAGAGTAAAATTCATACATAGCTTAGATTTCAGGCAGATTCTCTCCTCTTGGAAAGCGAGTCCTGTGGACTCATCATCATGTGTTTTAAATGGCAGCGTCAGCACATTGTATCTACTCAAGACAACACCACAATGCAAACACTGCAACCCGATATCAGGATGCCAGACTGACCATGACCACTTTGTGACACTCAGCATTTTTAACGAACACAGCCGGTTCTCAATTTTTTCAAGTCTGAGCACTACTGCAGATTTGAACATTAAAAAAACCAATGAAACAAACCCATCCAACAGAAAAACTGACCCAAAAGTTTCAGTGAACTATGCTATTTTTTTAAAGTAACAAAAGCTATCACTCACATCCCCCCTTTTATCACCATAAGCTAGTTATTTTCTCAGCCACCATGTGCTGAAATCAAGCAATTTTCATTCACAAAGGAAAGAGCAAAGAAATAAAAGTATTTTTCTGATAAATGCATTTAAAATTAAAAGTGTCATCTATTAATGTTTGTAGTGCTGCCAGAATTCCTAAGTTAGCACCAAAATCTTCTTTTATGTATACTGACACAAGATCAATATTTTTATGTTCTTAAGAAAATAACACTGTATAAATGCTTATGAAAATAAAAGCTGAAAGCTGGATAATGCCATTTCTGTAATATTACCCTGGGTTTTGGTGTCGCTGAAGGGATGTTGTAATGTTAGCTTTCTAATAATGCTTATAAACATTTAGCAACATCTATTATAAATGGTGGGTACCATATGCAGAGCTGGGTGGGGTCATTCTTTACACTAACTCACCATATGGTATCCCCATGAATGTGGCCCTGATAACAGTAATTTATTGAACCTGAATGACTTACTCTGTTGCTGTTGTATTAAATTACCTTCCTTCGTCTTCCCCCATTCACTTGCATTAGGGGTAATGTTGATTCACCTGTCTATCTCATGCTGCAGCTACCATGTTCTCCAGCTGCTCCTATCACCAGGATTTAATAGACTCTGTTACATTATTCTAATTGCATTTAGTTTGCTGAGTGTGAGCAGAGAAAGGAACAAAATACGTGGGTTAATGTTTAAAGGATCAAACTAAGGACTGAATCCTATGCCCTTCTCTCAGCTGCCCTCCTACTACGAGGAAGCTACAAAACTTTCACCCGAGTAAAGATTACTGGGTCAGAATGAATGATTAGAATTCAATCACCACTGCATCTCTCCATTCTCTTTTGTGTGTAGGGCATTTGATTTCACTGAGGAGGCACAATAAAGTGCTGCATCTGGCCTGAGATCATTGAAAGTGAACGGAGGAACAAATGACATCTCTGAATGTGATCTATTTGTAATGCAAGTAACCTGCTCCCCCCTTAAACCAGAGCTTACATATAGCTACATTAAAATTACCTGATTCATGGACAGTGTCACTAATAAAGGCTTAATTCCTATCTTCTGTCTTCTACATTTTCCTTTCCACTGTAACAATTTCTTAACTTCTGGGGCTTTCCAACAGCTGAGAGACACTATCATAGATGCTGGTCTGGATCTATATATGTTTCTTGGGGACCATATGACTGTATTGACTTGACTGGCTGGCTCCTATCAAACAGATTGGTTAATAGCCACATCTTGCTTTTCATTCAGTAGGTCTCTTTTCCACCAGTGGCAGATCTGCACAAAACATGGAAGGCCATAGTTGTATTTCTGTCAGTTTTGGTTGAAATTTACCATGACTTCAAAGTTTTGAAGAGAAAATACCAGCAGACAGAAGACAGTGATCTCACCTAAGACTTCTTGCCCTAGACTAAAAGACAATTGAATTAATAGTGGCCCAGGATATATTACTCAGGTGTGTGTATTCTCTCCTCTGTAATTTTTTCCACTAGCTTTCATAAACTTACAGAAAATTTTTAATTTAAATATACACAAATAAAATAAATGCCTTGATAATAGGTTTATTAATAGTTTTATCAAAAACTTTTAGAAGACAAAAGAAGACAAAAGCATTTTCTACAATATGAGAAAAAGTTTAAACCATAAAGAGAAACAAATGCTCAGGTATGAATGTATCTCAATTCCATATCTTATTTCTAATATTAATAATAAAATTAACACAATTATTTATAACAGCCATGTCATTGCTATTCCCAGTATGTTTTTCCCTCTACCCATACCATGTTTGTACCACATTCAGTCTTAGCTCCTGAACTTTTAAAAATCTAAGTACTGTATGATTTTATCTGGCTGAGAGGTCCCAATCAGTGAGGCCATTCACAGGAGCAAATCTATGTATGTTGGTGGGTTCCGGCAAGATCAGCAGTTTTAGATAAAGAACATTTTATGGCAACAACTTTGTGCTATTGATTTGGGCTGCTCAGCCACTTGCATACTTTTGGGCACTGCAAGATGTTAATCTGGCTATGTATTAAAAGATACTGGGAACCAGTGTCTGGATTGCCAGGAAATTTTAGTTAACCAAAGTATAAATATAAGACTTTTAGAACAGTCACACAAGTCACATTGCTTATATGTCAAAAGCCTTTCTCTGGTCTCTGCCTTGTTTGCATGGCTAATAATTTCTGGGCTGAGATAGTCTAACTTCTTTGTGCAATATGCAACACCAGTCACTAAACACATTAGAAAAAAGCAGTTAGTATGTATTAGTTGGACGTTATTCTGTACAACCTCCTTTTAAAATCTGAATGAGTATTCAGAGTACATATGTCACTGATATATCATCATTCTTGTAGCTTTTAGGTCCAGAGAAAAAGTTAATTATTCATATCTGTGCAGGTTTAATACAATGAGCTCTTGCTTAGTATGCAGACTTCCATATTTTTATGGTGGATTAAAACCAAAGAATAGTAATAAGACTGTTGAATCCTATTATTTGATTGCCGCTGAATTCCATTNAGACTTCTTCCTGGAATATAGAAAAATTACAAGGAGTTATCAGATTCCACAGAAAGGCTGCCTGTTGAATCCTATTATTTGATTGCCGCTGAATTCCATTGGGCAAGAGAGCATGTAAAGAAGTTAGCAGAATTAACACAGCACGTTTGATTATTGCTTTGTATCTTAAAAAGAAAAAGAACAAGAAGAAACACAAATCAGGAGGCAAAAAACATGAAATAGTTCCTACTGTTTCTACAACATTACCATGCAGGTACATAGATGAAAGAACAAAACACATAGCATACAGAAGAGGACAGTGAAGCTGTGATCTCTAAATGCCTGTACCAGAACAAAAGGACTTCAAAGAGTTTACATTCATGGTGGGCAAAGTTATACAACAAATAGCAGCATAAATGCTAGAAACTACCTGACACAGGACCCCTTTTGCTGAACCAGCAGAAGCAACAATGGGGATTCTTGCCACTTATATTCTGCCATGTGGATGCAGATGAAGTCTCACATTAGAAATTAAGACAGAGCATGCATGGGAAAAAGAGAGGTCGCTGATGAGGGAGAAAAAGTGCTGAGCCACTGCTGTTTTAGCTGGAGCACTGACAGCAGAATTGTCCCTGGGAAGTTTGGTTGCTGTTTTTGCTATCTTTATTCCCAGCAAACAGGAACTGAGTATATTGTATATTCAGGGCAGTAGCTACATGATCCATGTAGGATGAATGATGCGTTACAGACACTGAGACTCCACTGATTTCTCTTTTCACATGAGTAAAGGGGGCAATGAGAAAAGTGCTATATGAGTGTTCACAGATATTAATCGCCTTCCCCTTCATCTGCTGGCAGCACACAAGATGACCTCGATTTATGCCAGTCATGCTGCATTTTATGGCAAGTCTCATACAGAAAATAAAATGATGATGAAAACTGTTAGGGATGCTGTAGATTGTATCCAGGACACGTACTCCGGTCCCTTCAACATTCTGTGCTTTGTTAATGCAATTAAGCAGTGGAAAAATAATTGTTATGAAAGAGAATTTCATGCACAGTAGAAACTAATTAGCAGGTTATTGCATTTATTGTGGGCATTTGCATGCTATGGTGGTATGCTCCACATTCATTAATGCAGCAGGCTTGTCGCATGACTAAATACAAAGGGGACTTTCTATCTTGCTTTGAACAAAAATTTTAGGTTTTGTTTTGTCCAGCTTCAATGTAAATGTTATGGATGAAAGAAAACACAAGGCATTGCCTCAAAAAATTCACCAGAAAGCACAACTATGGATTAATGCACACATACAATAATAGCACAGCTATTTGCAACATTCATGTGCATGTTGCTGATGTATCATATTAGAAAGAAAAGCCAGGAATGCATCAAAATCACTTGATACTGGTTTTTTTGCAGTGCATGGCATGAGCTAGTTTTCCTGTTCTCTAGGGATTTCTCAGCAAAAGAGGAACTAGACATAGCATTTAGCACCTCCTTTCTTCTCCTCTATCCTGTCTAATCTGAAAATGAAAAATCTTATTTCCAGTCTCTTTTTTCCCACTTTGAGAAATGTGGTAAAATTAAATCATGCAGATGAAACAGAAAGGTTACTCCCTGGCACACCACACCTCAGAAATTTATCAGGGCCAGCCAGCACGGGTTTATGAAAGGGAGTTCCTGCTTAGCCAGCCTAAAGTGACTATGACTATGTGACCTGCCTCCTGGATGAGGGCAAGGCTGTGGGTGTTGTCTACCTGGGCTTTGGTAAGGCTTTTGACACTGTCCCCCACAGCATTCTCCTGGAGAAGCTGGGAAATCATGACACAGACAAAAGTATCCTTCACTGGGTAAAAAACTGGCTGGATGTCAGTGCCCAGAGAGCTGTGATTAACGGGGAGAAATCTTGTATGGCTGGTCACCAGTGGTGTCTCTCAGGGCTCCGTTTTGGAGCCAGTCTTTTTTAATATCTTTAATGATGATCTGGATGAGGGGTCTGAGTGCACCCTCAGTAAGTTTGCAGATAACACCAAACTAGGTGGGAGCGTTGATCTGCTAGAGGGTAGGGAGGCTCTACAGAGGAACTTGGCCAGGTTGGATCAATAGGCTGAGGCCCATTGTAGGAGGTTCAGTAAGGCCAAGTGCTGGGTGCTGCATTTTGGTCAGAACAATCCCATGCAGCACTACAGGCTTGAGGAAAAGTGGCTGGAAAGCTGCCCAGCGGAAAAGAGGACCTGGGGGGGATGGCAGACCGCCAGCGTAATGCGATCNCCAGCAGTGTGCCCAGGCAGCCAAGAAAGTCAACAGCATCCTGGCCTGTATCAGGAATAGCGTGGTCAGCAGGAGCAGGGAAGTGATGGTGCCTCTGTACTGGGCACTGGTGAGGACTCACACCTCGAGTGCTGTGTTCAGTTCTGGGCCCCTTTCTACAAGAAGGACACTGAAGTACTGGAACATGTCCAGAGGAGAGCCACCAAGCTGGTGAGGAGGCTGGAGAACAAGTCATACAAGGCTGAGGGAGCCGGGCATCTTAAGTTTGGAGAAGAGAAGGCTGAGAGGAGACCTTCTTGCCTTCTACAGCTACCTGAAATGAGGTTGTAGAGAGGTGGCTGTTGGTCCTCTTCTCCCAAGGGAATAATGACAGGACCAGAGGAAATGGTCTAGAGTTGTGGCAGAGGAGGTTTAGATTAGATATTAGGAATAATTACTTTACTGAAAGAGTGGTCAGACACTGGGGTGGCCTGCCAAGGGAGGTGGTGGAGTCACCATCGCTGGAGGTATTCAAGAAATGTGTAGATGTGGCACTTCAGGGAATGCTCTAGTGGCCAAGATGTAGGGATATTTTTGTGTTTATGGTTGAACTCATTGAATTCAGAGATTCTTTCCAACCATGAAGATTCTGTGATGATTAAATTTATAATGGATCAACATATCCTTTTCAGCCAGATCTTGAGGACACCCCTAGTGTCCTCTTTGCCAGATTTAGGGAGCTTAACCAAAGTTGCAAAAAAGTGACAAAGATTCAGACATTTCTGACTCTAGCAAGAGCAGCAGCTGCACTACTAATTGGTCCTAGACTTCTGGTCTCCCCAAAGAAGGTAAGATAGAATGGACAAAAAGGCATAACTATTTTTCATTAGCAAAGACTCCAGGTCTGCAAAGTCACAAGTCCCAACTGTGAGCGGTCCTTCAGTTACTTTTCACTGGCCTTTTCTATGCAATCATGTTGGAAATTCTGCCGTGATCTACCACATAGCTGACTGCACCAGGGGACTATAAAAAGGGAGAGAAGCCACTATCACTGCACCGTGGATAGAAAAATATGATCGTGAGATACTCAGATACCAGGGCCTAGCAAGGAAAGTCCTGCCATGTGTTGTTTGCTGAACTTGGCCTTTGAGACTTGCACACTAGTTTTGAGAGGTCTGAGAGTTTGAGCTCTGAGAAATCTTCAATTTTGTCAGTGGTGAAACTGGTTCATGCAACTCTCTATGAGAGTTCTAACACAGGACGGGAATTTGAATAAGCTGTGAGTCAAATACTGAAGTGTTATTCAGTCCTAACAGAGCAGACTGCAAGACATTGAAAGTAAATTCACAACAATTCTTGGGGGCAGCAATAAAGAACATTTAGTTAAGCTCAATGAAGCCATAAAATCCACCTGTCTGTGGAATTCTGTCTCCCCCTTCACTCCGATTGTGAGTCTCTCCCATTCACTACCATTACTGTTTTATTGCAGCCCCATGTGCTTGCCACACACAATAACAATTTGTTGCTGCCTGAGATGAGATGAACTGACTTGCACCTTTTTTATTTGTGTACTTCAGAGAGATGTAGTGGTTTGGAAGGAGTAGAGTATTCAAGGATTTTAGTCAACCAAACCAGCACCTAAGTAAAGGTAATTGAAGCTAATTCTAAATCAAGCAAGGCCTAAACTGGATTACAAGAATCCAAAGGTACCTGAAGATGTCCAGGATAAGCCTCTGAATGTTTTGAAGCACCTGAAAGAAAAATAACTTTAGGATACATCTCCTACTTTTATCTCCTGCCTAGTATTCCCTCCTTTCTAAATGGCTATAAATTACAGAGGGAGAAAAATATTAATTTAGACTGCAGTTGGGTAATATCACCCTCAGTGACACCTGTAACTGATTCCTACCTGCTGTTTTTAAAATGGAGCTCAATGACATGCAGTCAGCTAAAGAGCACGCATGACAGCATTTTTGACTCAATGAGAAAACTAGCTCTTCAAAAGCCAAGGGGAAAAAAACCCCACAAGTAGCTTTCAACTGGATCACAGCACAGATTCAACTCGCCACATTCCTCTCTGTCTCTTAAACAGATGAGGGAAGAAGGATGCAGTCAAAAGAGGATGAGTCTACTCCTTTCAGTAACAAATTGTTCTTAGTTCGACATCAATCACTTTGGATCTGCACTATCAGTATGTTTTCTAAAGCTTTTCTGCTGACAAAATTACAATAGTACAGCTAGACATGAAATTCAAAACAACTATCAGTTGTTTTAATCGGAGAGGAGAAAGCTTGGTGAGAAGAGAGTTATTTATAGCATGGATTTAAGAGAGAAATAAATATAAAAAAGGAAAATAACCTGTGATGTAGTTTGCATAGCAAATGTAAATGAAGGAATGCACTACAAAGGAAGGAATCAAATAGGAAAGAAACACCTGCTATACAAGAATTTGCCAAGTCTTCCTGTGATCACATTGTTACGTGCTTTCCTTTTCTTCTTCAATGTAAGCCATTTGGGGTAGATTTTTCTTTTACTGTGTGTTTCAGTAATTTCTGAATGTGACAGGAGTATAACATATGAATCATGTTCTCATTATGCAAAAATGTCAAAAGCATTTTTTTAAAAACTGTTTTTTGAAAACTAGACAAACTCAAGAACTGAAAGGAAAGTCTAAGTAAATTTAGTATAAATAAAATATAAAGACAAAATAGTAAATATTAAACACTAAAAAGGCATGGCAGATTTTCTTTAAATAGATCAAGAGTCCCAGAAGAGCACTCAATATGAAAAGACAGCAGCTATTGTAGGAATAAATGGATTATTACCAGCATTTATTGATAAATGAATACTAGTCTATTAGTTGTCCATATCCCTCTTATGAGGTTCAGAGTGGCTTTATTTTTAAAATTTCCATTATGTGCCTTGCAGAATATGAATTTTTGTTTTTTCTTTTCTTCCTTTTCATACTTTCCCACACCACACTGCATAAAATGAGTGCTAGCCAGGCTGGGATCTCCCACACTTTCCCAGCCCATTATCCCTCTCCCAAATACTCAAAATCTCCACAACTAGTTTTCTTCCACAGTACTTTTACTACAGGCTTACTCTTCCACATGCCTAGGAACTACTGCACAAAGCGGAATGCACACCAATTTTTGCAAACGTCCTGGGCAGTAGAAAGAAAACACAGTCAACGTTTCTGGGCTTAAAAGTGACAATTCAATTTTATGAAAGAAAAAGTAGGAAGTAGTAGAGGTTTGCAATTCACAGGTTCTTTTCAGAGTTCTATAGATCAGATCTACTCAATTGTATTATCTTTGTAATTATTGCTTAAATGGAAGTAACAAAAAAAAAAAAAAAAACCCAAAAAAAACCCAAAAAACAAACAAACAACCCACTCAACTTCCAGCCAAAGTTACAAGCACATCAAAGTTTTCAGCCTCCTTCTCACTGTTGTTCCATTTTGGGCACAATATGGATTTCATGGTTAAAACGAATAGAATGAGTAGAGTTCAGTTTTGCTCCTTTCTTTACTAAATTCTAACTGTTTATGCTACTCCTTAGCTACAGAATTCAGTATAACTAAAATATTTAAAATGCACATTAATATTGTAGTGGCACAGATCTACTCTAATTTAAAAGGAAAACAGTCCGGTAAGCATGACAGTAAACCACAGTATAAAGTTTCAAAACAAATGGAGATTTATCCTATATTGTAAATGAAGTATTTACATAACAATACATATTTGAATTGCAATCACACACACATTTAAAAACATATTTAAACTATTTACTTTCTATAAATAAAATATTCGATAGAAAGCACAGATATGATGGAAATAAGCAGGAGTGATTTAGATGTACAGTAATTGCTAGTGGCATGCAGGATGCTGTATTATTTCCATATGTCTTAAATTAGGGTTATTTAAAACAATCTGTTGTTTAATGAATATTTTTCTCTGTAGCAAAGTATTAACTTTTTGGTTTGTTGACTGCTTTTCTTCAGTCAGGGGAAGGAGTTGGGACAAGAAAAAAAAAAAATCACTGTATCCTATTTATATGTCCATATAAAGGAAATATCACTTGATGGTGTATCAGCATTTTGGGCAAAAACCCCCAGGTGATGGTCAGTGACCTCAGAGAAACGGCATTGAAGGACAGTGAGGTATACTAAGCCATAAGATCAACCTAAACTCTTAGTAGTAGTTGAGACTAGAAAGTTGAGAAAGCTAATGGCACTGGTGTCAGGGATTTGGGTTTTCCCAATGGCCATGGCAACAACATTTTGAAATTTCTCAGAAGGTATCAGAGAAGTCCACCACCTAAGGTTGTGGATGTCCATCACCAAAACAAAGTTCTAAGAGCTTGATTTGGGAATTGATAGTTTAGGGGGACAAAACTTTTGCTTACTGACCTCAGGGTTGATCGTTTGAAGACTATGCCCACACACCTGCAGTCAGTCTTGCACTGCTTATTGTCTCCCAAAATTTTGGACTTGAAATTGCTCTGTGCTTTCCCACACCAACCTCTACACAAACAGCGGAAATCTGGATGAGATGCATGGGAAGCAGAAACTGGAAAAACACCAGAAAGCAATTGTTCTTCAGGGGACCGGTCCTCAGAGAACGACAGTAAAGGGCTGTCAAGCTGGTCAGGGATAGCAGATCCTGTCACACAGTTATATTTCTCCGTTCCACTCGGGTGTCCTACAAATTGTTGCCAGCCACTCACCAAAGTAGGTAACCAAGAACATGTGTGCGAAATTCACAACTAAAAGCCTGAAACTAAGCCCTTTTTTGTGAGTAGTATGTTACAATCAATCACAGAATCATAGAATGGTTAGCGCTGGAAGGGACCTTAAAACATCATTGAGTTCCAATCCCCCTGCCATGGGCAGGGACATCTTTTGCTAGACCAGGTTGCTCAAAGCCCCATCCAGCCTGGTCTTTGAACGCTTTCAAGGATGGGCATCCACAGCTTCTCTGGGTAACCCATTTCAGAGTCTCACCACCCACACAGGAAAGAATTTGTTCTTAATCTCTAATCTAAATCTCCCCTCTTCCAATTTAAAACTGTTACCCCTTGTTCTATCACTACTCTTCCTGACAAAGAGTCCCTCTCCAGCTCTCCTGTAGGCTCCCTTCAGATACTGGAAGGATCAGCTTCTTTCTAAATTATATTCAAATACTGAAATAAAATTAAAGATAGTGTTACGGTGTCACTTAAATATACCAAAACTAAGAGGTGCATAACTAGATTCAGAACAAACCTGAAATTTTTGATGGAAACACTGCATCTCCCTTCAAGTTTTAAATTTCAAATAACTTTCCCTAATTATTCCTTCTATCCAAATATTACAGTATTTGTCATGAAAATAGATACTTTCTAGTCTGTTACACACCTCATGAAGAATGGAAGCTGCATTTCTGCCTTGTTTTGTTTAAAGTGCTGACTATATTCTACTCTGCTCACACCATACGCTCAAAGCACAGAGGTTTCATACTTTTTGTATGTAAAAGCTCGACATGTATTTTTGCAAACTACTCTGTGTTCAGAAGATCTATGGATGTGTGTACCTTTTTACAAGGTCTTTTCCAAAGACCCTGATGACACCATCACACATCATTATAAACCTGACACAGCTCTTATTCCTTAACAAATTTAGTTTTATTTCTGAGAGGAAAGAAAACTACCTCTGGGTCAGACTTGGCTCAAACTGATTAGTGAACAGACAGTTAATTGGCAACATCAGTCCTGAACAGCTCCAGCAGCGAGAGCTCAGAGAATAAAAATGTGTGTCCTGAAACGGTGCCAGGTCAAACTAGGTTTAAGCTGGCATGAAAATATGAGAGAGAAATTGTACAATATCTAAAAGTGCTTTCTTCAAGAATAAAATCTAAAGATGACCAGCTGAACAACAACAACAAAAAAAAAAAAGAAAAAAAAAATCCATTGATCACAGTGTAAAATTACTCTGTATTAACAAGCAATGAAAAGTATCTTGGAAGTGCAGCACGTGTTTAAAAAAAAAGTAGTTCTTCCTCAGGACTACAAGTGTTAAAGCAAAATTGCATTTCACAGTTTATAAGTTAAGAACACAAACAGCAGACTGCTTCCAGTATCCTGGCACACACACATTAAGTTATAGTATTACAAATTCCTAACTGACCTAATGTCTTCAATATATTTATGTCTTGGTTGTATCAGCAGGGTAATCATCCCTGTCTTACTAATGGCACTGTTTAAGGAATCCTGGCACACATTTCTTAAGTAATAAGCACTTCATTTTGTCAATGACTTCACTTTGGGAAAAAAAAAATAAAAATCTTGGCTTTCCAAGATCTGCTTATTTTTACAGAGCATGATTATTAAATTAAATGAGCATTAAATTAACTCTACATTACATTAATTCTTTTATCTCCTTGGAAAAAGTACTGATCCAAACTGTTGTACCAATTATGTATCTCAGCTTTGGTTTCAACTGCCTGTGGTTTGCATATCTGGACTTGTGATATTTTTACTGCACTTCTCTTTGGCAATGCCAACGGCAAGCTTATTTTCTTTGGTCAGCTGGCTATTCTGACCAACAAATCTCCCTTCTTCTAGTACCAGTGAGATAGCTGTCAGTTAGAGGTTTGGCATGCTGAAGGCTCTGCTTCACTACCCAAGATCCCAGAAAAAGAAAAGATACAGAGACAGGCCCATAAATCACATGAAGAAAGAAAACATTTGTATTATAGTAGGAGCCCAATGACACTGCTGAACTTCAGAATCTGGCAGCCTTTATGTTACAACAGAATTTTCAGAGGCCATAAACATTCACTCCGGATTGAAACTTGGCATGAAGTGATGCCATTTGAATGATCCACATTTTGCCCTAAACTCTGTTTCTCATTCAAAGGCAATGATGGTACACAGCACTCTCTATTCATAACAGATTTGTGAGGTTTCTGCCACTGCTACAGCAAACTCTAGTGGCTAGTTAAAAGCAGAGCTCTGGGGAAAGAAGTTCTTGCACTCATGTAAGGAAAACTACTGTGCCTTGCTGCAGGCTTTGCTATCTTCTTTTGCTTCTTTACAGAAAAAAAAAAAAAAAAAAAAGA
>VZRU01002364.1:18684-68039 GCA_013398155.1 Pedionomus torquatus
AAAAAAGACTGCGAACCAAACAACCCCTACACAGCTCCTCTTCCCTCTAGATGGACTCACACATAAGTGTGCACTACACCAACTTCTGGGCATGTCCAGTTAAGTTCTACAAAGTGCTGTTTTTACCATCCTCTGATTAGCTCTAACTTACTCCATGCAGGTCATACTGAATTTCAAGATACAGGTGCCTCTCTGATGCACTGTGCAGCACATGCAAATTAAAAGACCTACTTTAGACACTTCTTAGAAAGTTAATTAGGGATTTCTTTACAAGATGCTTGGCAGGATCCTGTTTCTGCTACAATCATTCAGTATACTCTGAAGGCATAGGGATACACACTGCTTGACATTGCAGACATCACAAAGTACATAATCTGCCTCATTTTTAACAATTATTATTCTTCCAAAAGTGATCTTGGCTCTGTTATATCTAACTATGAAGATTTCTGAAGCTTGATGAGACTATGTTTTAAATTAAAAGTGGCCTCAGGGACAGCTATTCCTCAAACCTCTAATACATTGGATTTATTCCAAAATCAAAAGTGGCAGATGATTTTTTTTTTCCTGCCTTTTTCTGTCAACAGATCTGTTTGGCCAGTGCAGTCTAAAAAAAAATCTCTACAAACCAAAGAGTGGGAAGCTTTACTGTTTTTTTTTTCTTACAGTTTATAAACCAGAGATTGAACATGTTTTCCTTTGTCCCTTCTTTGCTGTTTATTCACCTCTCTACTAGATACAGCAAAAGTTTCAAGTCAAAGATAACCTTGACCAAAAGCATCAGTTGGCTAAACTAAGCCTAAATCAGAGTCTAAACCAAAATGTTTGTAAGTGTGCTCAAGTTGATATGCCAGGGCCGTGAAATTCAACATATAGTCATCAAGACTGACTTTCCACCCTGAGAGTTGAGATATGGGGAAAATACAAATTGCTGATTATATTCTAAACAACATACTTTTATCAAGAGGTTCAAGACTTCAAGTTACCTTCTATGAAACAGATCCATTTTGCCAGATTGATAGTTCTCTAGGATATTATCTTAACGGACTTTAAAACAAAACTAAAGTTTCTGCTTCTCTGTGTGAATGAGACATCCACACTCAATGTGCCAAATATGCCTTGCTGTTCTGTAACAAGAATGCAAAACTAGATCATTAAATAAAGTGTCTACACTTCTGAAGGTTGAGAGCACAGGTAGATCTTCACAACATATCTGCATCCAGCAATTACAGTAAAGGAGAGGCCTTTTTGACTGAGCAAACAGAATTCAGGTAATTTCACAGTGAGTTGTAAATCAGGGTTATATTGCACATTATTCACCATTAAATTGCTGCTTTAAAATACTCACTCATTAATCAAGTGCATGGGGAAAGAAATCTGTAGCTGAAAAAGAAAAAATAGTGTCCTGCTTTTCCCAGAACATCGTAGTGTGTGCCAAATGCTATAGCATTTGTCCATCTTAGGAGGTGGAAGAAGCAAGCTAGTTAGATATCAATGGAGCTATCAGCTGAGATGTGGAGTATTGAAGAAAATGAAGAATATATCTAAAATGCATAGATAAATCTAGGGTGGTGTTGTTTGGAGTAGAAGGATGCTGCCTAGAAAGCAGAGAGAGACCTAATCATTCCAAGGAAACTTGGCTTCAGCAGTAACTTTAAAAGTCACCTAGTGTGACACCAACATGCTGGAAGCAACCCAGAATTGAGAGAATTGATTACAACAAAAAGTCTGGAAGGAGAGATAAGGCTTAAGAAACAACCTCAATAAAATGCCTTACAGAGAAAAATCACCACTCTGCAACCTATATCAGAAAGCGACAAGTGAAAAATTAGCCATGGCTGAACGATCTGATCATTTGCTACCAGATTGTGGTTAGCAAATGTGATCAGCATAACTGAAGATTTCATTTCATATCAATGCTAGGAAATTAGCAATATTAACAAATATATTAACTCAGTTTGAGCAAGCTTTCATTACACCAAATAAAAATGGATTTAGTTTTATTCAGTAACTACATATCACACATTTTCAGCCGTTCATGGGTTTACCTTGGAACTACACTTCCAAAGATAGAGTATCAACCCATAGACTCTGTGGCAGTAGAAACTCTGGAAGCCTGGTTAGAAAAAAAGACATCAAGCGATGATCTTTCTTTAGCTGTCCACATGTTCAGAGTTTAAAGATGTCTAATTAAAAGATTCCCTTATGAAATGCTGGACTACACCTGCTAAATGTCAGAGCTGAAACACCTTGGGGAGGGATGAGATGGGAGTTGGCAAAAAGTGCTAATAAATGAAAGGAAGGTGGGTCTCAGGGAGGGTGATTGTTCTTTATTTCAATTCTAATAATTGAAATCAGGTTTTGATTGAGAAAAAGTAATATTTTTAAACATTTTTCTTTTCTGTCAGAAAAGTACAATAGCACAGTTATGTATATATATATGTGTAAAGAAAAGAATACTTTTCCCAGTACAACATATGACTGTGTGCGTTACAGTCTTAAGCACTTTTCAATGGACTGAAGCTAAGGTTTCAAACTACTTTTCCATTCCCTTGCTTTTGGAGATTTAAACATCTATTCTTTTCTTTTGCAAATTATTAATATTAACAGTTTGACTAGAGGTTGGCTCACTTATTAATGCAGGCTTTGAGAATGGAATGTTATCAACAGCTAAGCCTTTTGCTTGCTAACATACAAGTTCAACTCCTTTTTGTTACGCAGTACAGTTTAACTGGAGTAAAAAGAATAAGACTTTCCTTTAAGAACCAAGGTCCCTTTTTATAAATCAACACCACATAACATTTTTTTCACACTTTGATATCTTAGCAGAGATTTTGTAACACCACTGTCCGTAGCTCAAGATGATACTTCACAATGGCCATGGACACAATCTCCAGTATCTTTAAGTACAGTTTAAAATAAAATACATATTTTTTTTTTGAGATTTTTTTTTATAATTTTTAGTACGAGATTGCTTTCTCATATTGAGATTCAAAACATAATTCAGACCGTGAAAAATGTATATTTTTCCCTATTCGTTACAAGTTCTGAAACTAGACAGGAAACAAATAGTAGTATATTGAACAGCTTGCCCAGAATAGTGTCTATCTTAGAAATAATCATGATATATGAGTAGTAATGTGAGTTTAAATACACTACTAAAATCTTTCATCTTAGAACTCAATAAGCAGCTTACGACAAATTGGATTTTTTTTTCCAGACAAGGAAGGTTGAGGTAACGCCGCAGATGAACTGAAGCAAGCATAAAATCAGGAGAATAACAATGTCATCAGACATTACACACAAACACACAGACCCGGCCAGCCACGTGGTTGTCCTCCGTGCTGGCAACTCTAAGAATCAGAGGACAGACTCCAAGTGTCAAAGACATCTTATATTGCAAGTTACATGCTAGTCATGTTTCAGCTTTAGACCCAGTACATAGCACTGGGTTGCAGAAAGCTACAATTTCTTTGAGCTGAGGACTCAATTACAGCACCCACTGCCACTGCAGTCCCAGCTCATCAACTCTCCTCTGCTCTATGTCTAGATGTGACAGCAGAGTTGATGGCTGAAGAAAGGATTCACCAGTCACCTATATATGGGTATGCAGCAACACAGAGCAGGGGAGAGGATTTGGTCCTTTTGTGTAAAGGTACGAGTTCTTTTCTTACCATGAGAAAACATAGTTTGTCTTTCATCCTAGACAACTGTGACTGGATACTGTTATTTGGAGTAACTCATTATCTGGAGCTCTGGAGAATGATTGACTGATTGTCAGGAATGGAGGTTTGGAGCAAGTTAACTGTATGTTCAGAAGACAAAAGAGATTTACCATCTGTCTCCCTAAAGGAGGCCAAACTAAGGTTATTGAGCCTGTACAGAAAGTCAAATAATTGGGGTGACATAAAACTGACTTAATTGTTATAAAAGACACAGAAGTCTATGCTGGCTACTGATTAAGTGAAGTAAGCTATTACATACAAAACACTCAGAAGAAACTATTTCTGTAAAACAGGAAAGGAATGTAAGGTGAAATAAAGACAGAAGTGTTGTAATGGCCAAAATCCAAAAAAAAGCCCCCAAAATTCTAGATTGAGAGATTTTATTCATAAAGTCTACTTCATGTCCTGGCAGCTTTAATACTTTCTTGCCAAGTCATGATTTTCACGCAAAAGACAATGAAGAAATACAAAGCGGACTGGGCTAATTCTGTCTTCTAAGCTGAAATGAACCAAAAATGACACACAGAGTATCAATGACATAAAAAATATTGGTCAACTAAAACCATTAGCTTCTTTTGAAAATGTCTTAGCTTTTCTTTTAATCCTGTTCCCTAAAAAAAGTAAAACATAAAAAATTAATTAAAAAAAGGAAAAGAAAAGGGAAAAAAAAGAAAAAAAAACACAACAGAAAAATCTCAGAATCAATAACCTAAAACTTCTTATTCACATATGTCATTGAAATCATGGATTCTCATATTCTTAACTTACAGCACAGTGGGAAGTGTGGGCACCAGTGAAAAAATATATCTGACACGTATCTACTAAAGTGAGTTGGGAAAAGGAAGGCTAAAAGAGCTGACAACAACATTCTCACCCTTGACAAAATGAGACCGGATAGATTACCAAGAGAGGAAGAAAAAAACCAGCTTCCTAAAACAAAGGAAAAATAATACATATATGCACATATATATATAGGTATGGAAACTGTGTAGGTAAGGAAAAGCGTATTCCCATGTACTTCAAGGTACTTATTTGTTTGACCTTGAACTGTTAGCCTCAAGAGGCAGGAAATCTTCTGGCATTAATATTTTCTTTGTGGATATTTTTGTGCACAGGAAGAAACAACACTGTAGAAACAGATTCATCAAGGTAGAAAACTGATTGAAAGATTTTCAGCTATTCTGCAGATAGCAAATAATTTGACATGCGGTACGAATTACATCAAGTGGTGTAATGAAGACTGATGATATAACAAACATAAAAGACTAGCAGTTAGCTAGAGATTTAAATCAGTACACACCTATTGGTGAAAACCCAAGCTGCTCTTGGCTCCTAACAAAGTATTTTCAGCTGCAGTGTGAGCTTACTTCAGTGTTACTTAAAAATATTTTCATTTTGTGTGGTTTTAATTCCTATGAAGCTCCAAAATCTCAGCTATCATGTCTATACACATGCAAACTATTCCAGATATCTCTCCCCAATTTTCTGTTGTCTGAGTGTGAAGTAGATTCCTCCTTAGGACAGACTGGCTACATTTTCCTTTGATTTAGACTGTTAAGTCCTTGTCTAAACCCACAGCACAGCAACTCAATGCACTGCATTGGCAGCCTGCCTCTGACCCTTGAGCCACACAAGATGTTGAGAAGTTCAACTATCCCTCCTGTTCCAGAGCAGTGCTGCCTCCTGGGTAACCCATAATCCTTGTGTGTTCAGCAGTAAGCCACCACCAAAAGCTCAGACTGATCTCCTGGGTGCACACCTAACCAACCCAGACCTACAGTGAAGCAGTGAAATCCTGGGGTGGAAAAGCTCTGATCCATGAAATGCTCTTCAACTCTTTCAAGCCACATGGACCATCTCATGGTTCTCAGCTACACAAAGAATATGTGTTTGTAGTCCCATGAAGCCTGGCTACCACTGGAATAAAGTAATATGGCATACAGGAGATGACAGGTAGCAATAGGATTGCTTCTAACATACTTCATGGCAGAAAATAGAATGTGGTAGAGAAATGGGAAGTGGCAAATGTTTAGGCATTTCCATTACAAGGATACCAATATAGCCATCACTATGCAACACACAGAATGAAAGAGAATAAAAGGCACTCCTGAAAGTATACCATGCACCACCAGTATTCCATTTATATTGCTCCATTAGACAATTTTTTTCCTTTTGGACCAGCTCCCTGGAGAGCAAGGCTACCAGTTTTCTGGGAAGCTGACACTAGCACTTGCTAAATCTGTGACATAGAGCACCAGTCAAGAATTTACCAGGTAATGTAAGACGCAATGACCAAGTGTCAAAATACAATCAAAAAACTCAGGAGTAGGAAGTTAGGTGACAGCTAAACATACAAAGGAAGAGCTGTTCAGGAATGGATTAAAGTCCAGAATGGGAGAGTGAAGAAAATACACAGCTAAATTTTTTTTGTCTTAAACCAGGCAAAACCCACTCAGTCCAGGCAGTTTTATTTCAACTAGACAAACTCCCATGTGGCTTCAGAACTGTACCATTTACTTTTTTTCTGGGTCATAGAATCATGGAACTGTTTAGGTTGGAAAGAAACTTTAAGACCACCAAGTCCAACTGTTAACCTAGCACTGCCAAGTCCATCTTAACCATATCTTAACCATATCACTTAGCACAACATATACATGTCTTTTAAATACCTCCAGGGGTGGTGACTGAACCACTTCCATGGTCATGGTGATGAGATTCTTCCAACACACTATTTGATAGCATTTTAAAAACAGACACTGAAGGGAAAGTACCAACCTAAAACGGCCCCACCCTGAAACTCAAATATTGCTGTGTGGTCTGTGTCTGTATGGTCTGTGTGGCCTCTGTTGTATTAGCGTAACACGGATGTGTTCTGGTGGGTGGGTAGGTGGGTGGGTGTCTTACCACAGGTTTCCCAGTTACTGGAATAAAACACAATCTAGTCTGGCACTGGAAACAAACATGGCATTTCTGATATATAACCTCTCTCAGCCTCCTCTCAAAGACCTTCAGTACAGTCTATTTTTAGAGCATCTCCTATTATCAGAAAGATTTTAATGAGATTTTTGTTAAATTAAATTAATTTTTGTTAAATTGCTATAGTATATGCTATATTTTAAATCCTGCCTGTGAAAAAAATGGAGTTTATATACATTCCTTTCTCATTATACAAGTTTTGTGTATATTCTAGAACTCTGATAGTCATTGTCAAGCTTCCCTTCTCTAGGTAGAATATTTCTCCCACACATCATACTGTCTAGCTTGATGATCATTTTAATTTCTCTCCATTAGTCTGTCTCAGCCTGTTCATTTTTCTCTTGAAATGCATTGCCCAAAACTGGACACAGTACTCCCACTGAAGCTTTATGGGATTACTTTATGTGTCTTGAAAGTTACATTCCTGCTTATACATCCCAAGATGGTATTTGCTTTCTTGCAATAGTGTGACATTGCTGCTCGTATGCTGAAATAACACCTGTACTCTTTTCTAGAGAGCTGCTCCCGTTCCCATCTTTAACTTCTGGACTTGGTCACTCTTGCTTTTGAGCCCAAGTGTACTGCTGTGAACTTGTCCCTAATAATTTTCCTCTTTTTTTTTTTTTGTTTTGTTTTGGGTTTGATTTTGTTGTTTGTTTGTTTTGGGTTGGGTTTTTTTTTTGGTTCCTTTTTTTATTTATTTTTTTTTTGGGGGGGGGTGGTGGTGGTATTTGGTTTTGGTTGGGTTTTTTCCCTCAATAATTTTCCCCCTTTTACAAGATAATTCTATCTGAACTCACAGTCTGTCACACCCACAACAATCTATTATTACGCAAGCAGTTTTGCCGATCTACACAACGGTACCTTCCCATGGATCACTTTTCCTGAGCTTGTCTATCTCACAAGAGACAGCGTCATATGAAAGTGTGGCTAAGATCAGAAGAAGGTTGCATTTTTCCTTCTGTTTAAAGCAAGCCACTAGGTCTTTTTCTGAAGAGGTGTGCTCTTCCCTTGACAGCTCTGAAATCGGTTGAATCTCAGACCACTATTTGCCCTCACTGATGTAAAAGCCACGCATGGTTGCTCTTCTTTGCACATTTGCATTGGGCACTGGGAGAAGTGTCATTTTTGACAATGTCCTAACTCACTTTGCTGGGTGCTTATTGCTATTTGTCCATTGTCGCTTTTGAAAAATTGCAATTCAGCTTTGAGTGAAATTTTTTTCTGCCACTAAAACTAATTAGCATTGACAGTGACAAACAAAGGTTTTGTGGTCACTGACACACATTTCTAACTGCATTTCCTCTATTAAACTCCTAATGTCATACACAATGCTAAAAGAAAGCGGTCTGTATTTCAAAGAACTCATGTAAAGACCTGGTAGGCTTTTTCAAATCTGATGGAATGAAAGAGCACGTAATTGTTGGTAAAATATTGGATAGGAATCATACCACACTGTTTTTACCCAGCAGAGGCCTAGGGCATATATCAGAAAAAGATGGATTTATTTTTCAGGAGGTAAAACAAATGGGTAATTTATTATTCCACTGCTAACACTAGGATTTTAAATAAAGTATGCTCACTTAATATATATTGTCACACAAATGAATATATACATATCTGTTGGAAGCCTTTTCTAAAGTATTCTCAATAAAAACAAGAACTTTTAAAAAGAATGACAAATGTTTGAGTAGTCACATACTGACATAGTGTAAGTACTCTGCATTCTTTTGCCCAGTTTCAGCAGGGTCAAAACCTTTTAGAATTAAAATTATATGACAGTAAAAATCAGGCTTTTTTAAAAAAATAAGCCAAATGTGCTGTTGTAAAGTAATTGGAACTGTGGGAATATATTTCTGCATTCCATACTTACATAAAATATTCACTATCCAGGAAACATTACCATTTTTCTAATTAAATAAAGAAGATGGGGTATGAAAGGTAAACCCATCATTCACTAGTGCCATGTAATCATGCTTGGAATGAAAACTATATTGTAGCATAAAAGGCATAATAAAGAGTCACTTCTGATGTCAAAACCTGGATTGTAGGAGACAGCTTCAATTCTAAAGACAGAAATCTTTGTCTCCATACGTAGCACGAAGATTCCCTATGTGACAGAGTGGCCCTAACTTGTATTTGATCATAAAGTTTCAGTTTTCAAACCTCTTCTGTTATGCTACGTTCTCCAGGGTTATCCTGTTCTAATGACAGAACTGTCACTTGCATACAACTGTCCACAAAGACTTTTCATTTTGGTGAAAGTAAAAATGAAACCATAGAGTATTTTTTAACCAATGTATAGAAAGACACACTTTTGTTTGATGAGACGTGACATCTTTGCAAGGCAGCAAACCATAGCGTACCACAGCCAAACTGAAGATGACACATTGCTTATGCTTGTCCAAGAGCTAGACAAAAGATACAAGTAATGCAAAAAAACCTAAGGAAACTGAAGAAAATGAGGGTTTAATTATTCCCGACATCTCACCCTAAAATCAGTTAATTTAATCAACGCTTTGTGTGTCATAAATGCAAGGAAAAATGGAATTTGAAACAGAAGACAATGGTATCAGAAGTTATTTTAAACTTCAAACCATAATCACCATCAGGAAACTTTGCATAGTATAGTACATTGTTTTAAGAAGGGGAATTAAAGGAAATTTAAAAAAAAAAACCAACTTTAACTCATATTTAAAATGCAAAAGTCAAAATAAAACCACCCAAGCTGTTATTTGCATATTCAGATCCAGAGTTACATGTTTTTCAAGTGCATCAACTTAATGTGCAAGTTGGTAAAACTTTGGATGCCCATTTGAATCAGCTTAAAATTAAAAGGAAAATTCAATCTTTCCTTCTCAGAACAACAATAAAAATCCTTAAAAATTAAAGAGATATAGCTGAAAATAAAAATAAACAATCCCTTTTCTCTCTAGACACAGGTCCCTCTTTCATCCAACTGGCATGCTGACTACATTCATATATTGACACCTGACTTACCCGTGCAACATGTTAATTTAACATAAAGTTGCTACAGCTGAGAGCTGGCTGAAATCACATTTAGATTTCAGACTGTTGTAGTTCAAAAAAATTGTGTTCAATATTTTCTGTACTACCAATGAATGAACTTCATTCCCTGGCCTATTTTGATTTAAACAGCAGATGTTTGAAATTAAAAATCTAGTATAAAAATAGCCTTAGTTGAAGGAGCAGTCCACGGCCTCAGTCTTTGAGAATTAATTTTGATTTGAAATATCCAAATTGCAGCAGAACTTTGAAAGTGGGGTTCAGTCTCTTTGTTCAGACTCTTACTTCATTCCCCCTTTTGTAAACATAATTTCACTAGAGAATTTAAAAATTTAATTAAAAACTAAAAATGAGGAAATGTCACAGATAACAGATAAGTTGTGGTGTGTTGTTTATGGTTGTTGGGTTTTTTTTGTTTGGTTGGTGGTTTTTTTTTTCCCCATTGGTTGGACTAGATGATCTTAAAAGGTCCCTTCCAACCTAGGTGACTCTGTGATAAACTTATCACACCATCCTAACTCTTTCTTTTTGTGTATACAGAATCTGAGGCAGCCTCAATTTCACAGTCATGTATCTCAGATGCAATATGTTGGAATTTATTTCCCTCCCAAAGCCAAAAAGGAATGCTTTTCATTTCTTGGCCTAGTTCCATGATTGCTTTTTGCTTTTTTTTTTTTTCTGTATTTTTTTAAAGTATTTAAGACTGCTAATAATGACAGATGCCAAATTACTCCCAACTCATAACAAAGAATACAGAGTTTAACTGTCTAAATTCCTGCTGTGCTAAAATTGGGGGCTAATTATAGAAACCAGCAGAAAAACAATTTAAAAGAAATTTTTAAAATCTTCCTTATAAGAAGAAGGTGAACTCCTGAAACTTGCTGCTATATGGGGCTACAGAGGTCCAAAGTATCAGCAGCTTCAAAAATGGATTACATAAAATAGAGAATGGGTTCATAAAGAGATGTAAAAGTTTAAAAAAATCTCTGCTACTAAAAAGGCAGTATGTACTTTTATAACATTTTTAATTCAGCAGTTCTGAATTAAATTACCCACCTGGACATGTTCCTGTGCAACCTGCTTTAGGTTGTCTGCGGGGTTGGACTAGATGATCTCCAGAGATTCCTTCCAACCCCATACCATTCTGTGAATCTGTGAATGGTGTGGCAACACAAAGGCAAAGGACCACAGAAAGTAGCCAAGACACTTGTGTGCTGCCTAAACAGTATCTCTTGCTGATGCTCTTGCCTTTCTCAGGAGATGTAATGCTAGGCTGGATGGTCTGAACTACTAGGGAATTTCTAATGCTATGTACTCATTTTTGACATGAGAAGCACTATACTGAAGGACACCTTGGAGACTTCAGGTTTCTCTTTCTCCTTAGAGGACCAAGGCTGAATTGCCAATAACAACATGGCCTGTACCTTTTATCTGCACGGGACATGAATTGTTACTAAAACATCCATTCTTCCTTCACCTGTGAGTTAGCAATCGGGTAAACAAAGGTGAGCAACCCTAGCAGCCCCAGTCATCCAGTTTAGTTAGATGAGAGAAAAGCTGGGCAGCTGCAGATCCTTATGTTGGAAGGATGGCTCCATATCCTCAGTAAAGGGTGAAAATTTTTAGTGATCTGCTGGGGTAGTAGATGACAGAAGGGGTTACAGCAGAAGAGGCAAAAGTTTTATTAGGGCTTTTGAAAGAGTATCTGAAGAGCATTTTTAACTCCATACATCTCTCCTTCCCCTCACCAATGGGCTGCAGTAAGACTGAGATGAAGAAGCGGAAAGACTTGGCACCAGGGGGTGGTTTTTCCCAGCTGTATAAACTCTTCAGGGGGAGATCACATCTGACAAATCCATGAAATTTCTCACTTCAGCCAATTGCATGTACTGGACCTTGCCATGCTCTGTAGGAAGATAAAGCTGCAAGAGGCACCACTGCACACATATTTGGAAAAGACAGTTATGGAAGTCATATCCTTTGAGCCTTTTCATAATGTTCTCAAGTTTAATTCAAGAATTTGCTTTGTTCACTGACTCCTAGCTACTACTCCCCATCATGGCTTTCTACACCTAATGATGAGCAAAGCAAAATAATTTTTAAGGCTTAAGCATGGTAAATGTCCCAATCAACAACTCAAGAGGACACATTTGTGCCCAGATGACCTCTGATCTGTCATGCACATGTTCACTCACTTTTCTGCCTCCATCAGGTCATCATTTACTCCTGCAGTTCGGGCAAATGTTTCTTCTTTATTTGAGCTGGATATGGGGATAGGGTTAGACTAACCAATATGATATACTTTCAGAGGAAGCCAAAAAAATAGCAGCTCTATAACTATTGTAAGAATGTGCAATCTTATTTGCAATAAAATTAAGAAAGAACAGGGCCAGAGTTGGGGGACGACCCGTACCATATGATTACCAGCTGGAACACAGAGTCAGTCCAGAATGGTCTGTTGGAAAACAGCTTCCAACAACACTGTTGCACCGAATTTAAAGTTATGTACTCAAGGCATACATACCCTAGTAAATTATTGCAATAACGTCAAGAAAGGTCTCCTTTCGGAAAATCCTTACTGTATCCACAAATTTATCTTATCTTAATCTTATCTTAGATCACAAACATTGGTAAGAAGTGACAAAAATGAGTAATTGCAGAAAGTGTCAAGTGTTGCTTTTGCTATGACCACTATGAACTGAATGCAATCTAATTTCACTCCTACTGCTCTGCAATATGCTCATAACCCTGATTGGTGCTCTCTGAGTGACCTGACATGCTTCAGCATTCACAAAATTTCTACTATAATGATTCACTTCTGAATGTTTCTGAGTTTGCTTTACAGCCCATTTGACTAAAAAATACATGCATCACTTGTGTCCAAATCCTTAAAAATAATTTCTCCTCCCCATAAACAGATTTTGAATATTTTCAAAAAGAAGAAAATGCTTTTTTCTCAACTCCTCACTATTCTGTCTTCTCATGATTGATTTTAAGTATTTATTAATATTTTGTTAATGTGCTCTCCCATTAGGTTCCAGTTCTGGCTTTCAACTTCTTCTGTCTGATAAAGGAACCAAAATCAGGTTCTGATTCATGAGTGTTTTAATCAGTTATCTGTAATACAAAACGTAGGTACCGGTTTTTTCTCTTTCAATAGACATTCTTCTGCAAACTTATATTTTAGCATTTGATTGTAAAACATGATCCCAGACTGTATCTGGCTGAAAATAAATATATTCTTCTAGATCAGAGCTAGGCCCAAAGGGCTTTGGGATTCAAGTTTATGCCTTGCCTTTCTCAGTCAAAGGTGTTCATTCAAGGTGACCGGATATTAGGAATCTTATTTTGAGCCACTAAACTTCGTGCTTTAGGAAAGGAGATCAGGCATCTAATATATAGTTATCCTACAGTCGTAGAATTGGTCATCAGCCCTAGAGCAGCGACTATTTTCCTCTAGACACTGAAGCTTGGACTATGTGCCAGAAGAGATTTCCATGGCAGAAGTTACTGCCCTCAATATTTCTACTGCTTTCCTCCCCAACCATTTCAAAGGAGAAGTCAGTCAAAACTCACTTATTTATCCACAGCATGAAATTCCTCCTTTGAATTTTTTGAAACCAAGCAGTATTTTTCAAAGCACCAGTTAATTCTGCAAGGAAAAAGCAGAATTTTTCACCAACAATGCAATGACACTATCCTTAAGGGGTTATGCTCTACTTGCAATTCTGCTGTCTAGTCCTACATATACAACATCTAGTTAGTTCACTGGAAACAGACTTTTCACATTATATAAGACTGTTTTTATAAAAGCTCATATTTTTCACGAAAATAAAATTGCTTAAATAAATCTTACAATTTTTTTTTTCCTGCATCTAAATGCAGTTTAAAAAGTAAGGACTCATCTCTCAAAATACAAAGAATGATGAATATAAATGGACAGAAAATATGCCATTCCATATATGTGGAAATCTCTGAGAGACCTCATTCATTATTCAGTAGATGAAAGAGAAGAAAGAAGAACCTGGAAAAGGATAGGGAGAAGTATTATTACTGCCTTGTTTTGTGAAAATTAACTATTTCAAGCTGCTTAACCTTAGCTCAGCACACTCTGTGTTGGACTGGTGCTCTTATGAAGAGAAATCTGCTGCAAATTAAAATCTTGTCTGCTGCTTTTGAAAATGAAAAACTTGAGAATACTTATAAAGTGGAACCACCTTCTTTCCCCTTTTATTGATTTGAAAATGAGTCACATTTCAAATGCATATTCCCATGTGTCATCCAGAGAAGACCACCCAAAGTTATTACATTTTGAGAAAACTTTCAGTTCTTCAAACCTTCAAGAGTCCTCTGCGCTCATCCCCTCCTGACCTAGTCTATTTGGTTGTTAAACACAAGTGTTACACGGGACAAAGAGCCACATGCTCCAGCTTATTTAAAAACACAAAAGGAAAGGAGAGAAAAAAAGCCCTTACAATCTCAAGGTGCATTTATTCAAAAAGATTCGTAAGAAAGATGAGAATTTCCTCCAAAAACAGAACAAAATACCTCTCCCTAGAAAAAAACCCAAATGTCCATTATAAGCCCTGCTACAATGACAGAGGCCAGGGGTTTCAGCTTTAACTAATCTTAATAGGTTGTATAACTTGATAGAATAATGTTTTCAATTAATCAAGATCATCAGGTGACATGGAAATTAAATCTTAACACTTAAGCATGTGCAAAGCTGCAGTTACATCTTATTCCTGGACTATTATTCTTTTAGAAACCTATACATGACAATCAGGAAGAGTTAAACTTTGGAAAACACAACTAAAATATTACATGCCACTGTATCATGGGTTTGTTTCTAAGAAATGTCTGCATTTCATTCCCAAACCTACTCAGACCAAATAAAATATTTGTTTATATTTTCTACTTTCCCTTTAGGACATACACTGAACTACCAGTAAATTAATCAAAAGCCATTTCCTCTTTTTTGCTGCGTTTTCTTCTTTGCTTGCATTCAAGGGTAGCAGTTTAAAATAGATTTGGTACACAGGAACTGCTGTACCTGCAAAACCTCTTAAAATACAGAAGGCACTATCAGTTGGTAAATCCTGAAATGAAATTTGATTTGTCAGAGGTACTCCTCTTTTCTATAATACATTTGTCATGTTTATACCAGCCTTTTAGTTCCAAATACTGCTTATAGTAAGCTAAGAAACAAAGCTGAGTGCAAGTTATTACAAGAATTTACCAGTTATCAATTTTAAAGATTTTTGATTCAGTACATTCTGTCTTCCAAAAGTGAGGTTGTTAGGGTTGTTTTCTCTCTACTGTGAAGCCAGAAACTAGTATTTCACTATTTACTTCAGGTAACTTGACAGAAATCAGACAGAATTTCTAAAAACCACAGATATTAAAACTCAAAAAGTGCTACTGGTGAAATTTAACACACTTCAACATTCAACATAGCAAATAACAAAACTACAAATGAAGCACTGCTCAACACTGAGAACACACATCTGTTATCTAGTTACTCTTTGAAAATCACAGAGTTCAGAAGGGCTCTCCTCTTCTGAGATATCGTTTCAAGTTAAAAGAAACTTTTACAAAATAAAATTCAGATATAATGCAGTCTTCCACTCAGTTTCCAGAAAAATATACTATTCTGACACTAACCTTACACCCCTGTTCACTTCAAGATACTCTTCCAATCTTCTCACATGAATACATTTTGGGGTTTTATTTCTTTGTATCATACATGGTACAAAACTAAACATCGTATCTCATTCTCAGTGAATCCACCTGACACATCTACTTAATTCAAAACATTCTGATTTAAATTACATTTGCTACCAAGCATAAATAATGATGGCACCGGCACAATATTTTTTTTCATGAGAGAATTTTTGGATTTATGGGAACATGACACAGAGGTATATGCTCACTTGCAATTAAAATATTCCTTCCTACCTTGACTGTGGATCACAGGAAAGCTACGCTTTCAACATGCCAGGAAAGGGACATCACTAAATGTTGCAGTGGAGACATAAAAATCTACCTGAGTTTTTATTTCTTAAAGAAAAATACAGGAAATTAAAATACTGAAGGAAGTAAAATATTTTGAGACAGTATTTAAACAGTGATATTGTGATCCTTTCATGAGATACTTAATATATTTACTTATATGTAAATCCAAAAAAAACCCCAAAAGAATGACAGAGAACTAGAAAAGAAACTGAATGGCAAGATATATAAGCAACAGCAACAGCAATATATAACCTCAACATGACCTGGCAGTGTGCGCTGGCAGCCCAGAAAGCCAACTGCATCCTGGGCTACATCAAAAGAAGTGTGGCCAGCAGGGTGACGGACGCAATTCTGGCCCTCTACTCTGCTCTGCTGAGACCTCACCTGGAGAACTGCATCCAGCTTTGGAGTACTCAGCAAAGGAAGGACATGGACCTGTCGGAAGAGTCCAGCGGAGGGCCACGAATATGATCAGAGGGCTGGAGCACCTCTTCTATCAAGACAGGCTGAGAGAGTTGGGATTGTTCAGCCTGGAGAAGACAAGGCTCTGGGGAGAACTTAGAGCAGCCTTCCAGTATCGAAATGGGGCCTACAGGAAAAATGGGGAGGGACCTTTGTCAGGGAGTGTAGTGACAGGACGAGCGATAACTTTTTTAAATTGGAAGAGGGGAAATTTAGATATCAGGAAGAAATTCTTTCCTGTGAGAGTGGCGAGGCACTGGAAGAGGTTGCCCAGAGAAGTTGTGGATGCCCCATCCCTTGAGCTGTTCAAAATCAGGCTGGATGGGGCAACCTGCTCTCGTGGGAGGTGTCCCTGCCCATGGCAGTGGGGTTGGAACTCAATGATCTTTAAGGTCCCTTCCAACCCAAATCATTCTATGATCCTACGAAGACGAGGAGTATAAGAGGTAATGGACATTGTTTTTCTATAGAAAGTCAAAACAGAGACTAGAAAAGAATGCACTTCTTTACTTGGAATGAAAGATTATAAAGGGTGCATGATAGGTATACATAAAATCACAGATAGTCTTGAGAAAGCAGAGCAGCAACAATTAATCAGCATTATATACATGACAGGATCAAGGAGCAGATGGTGAAATTGTCAAACAACAGTTCAACAGGATTGTGGAGGCCGTTGACACGAATGTTTTCGGAGAGGCACAAATAGAAATGGAACTAAAAGGGAAAATTTCAGAAAATAGCTCTGTTAGTCACCTCAAACATTATTTATCACCTAGACACAAACTCTGCTTCAGTCAGTGAGCCATAAATTGCTGATGCCATAAGCAGTATGGGGGGAAGGACAACTTTTAACTTTCCCTTCTTGTTTTACTAGAGGCCAGTCCCTGTTCATATTTGAAGACAGCATACTGGGCTAGTGGGGCCTTCAGTCTGATCCATTATGACCATTCCTAAATTCTTAAATAACAAGTTTTTTTATAAGTTTCAGCCCACAACAAAAGTCTAATTTGAAACTCAAAGAAGAGGAATATCCTTTCCACTTCCCGTATCATCCATTGGCAAATCAAGTGGGAATTGTCCCTGCCAATGGCAGGGGGGTTGGAACTCAATGATCTTTAAGGTCCCCTCCAACCCAAATCATTCCATGATTCTATGATAATTGCATGCTCTTGATAGGGAGAACACCACACTACGGGTGACATGCAGCACGCCAGGCAGCTGTGTCTTCACTGTGTGGCCTTCCTGAAGGATGAACTCATTAGGGCATGACAGCAGTAAAAAGAGCATTTAGCTCAAACATTGGCTGATCTTTGCTCCATATGCTACCTTTTCATTGGAATTAGATCTCAATCAACTGACAAGCTGCTAAAACATGTTCATATTTCATTAGACATATTTGGAAGGCTTGGCCCTCTAATGGGTTATTTAACCTATCTCTAAATAACACATTTAAGCAAGACTAATATGACTGTCCATAAACCATTCTTCCCTAATATGTTTCACGTGTTGGTTCACACACACACTCCTTCACTGTTGATGGTTCCTGCTGTGAGCGTAGCTAGTTTATCTTTTGCCGATATATCTTTAGTTTTTCTCAATCTAATCTAATATATGCCTCGTACTGAGTGGAGGGAGGAGAGCCTATATATCTACATTTGTTATAACATTTAATTTATGAGTTCCTAAGTGATCACTCAAGAAATTTGAGAATCAACATTATGATCTATTTTCAGCACTCAAAATGATAATATCAAACAAGTGCTTATTACACTCTGCTTAAAATATAAAGAAAACCAGGTACATTTCAGTCATTGCCTACAGAAAATATCACTATTCATTTAGAAAGGGCCACTGGAATGTGGCTCATTAAAGAAAATTCATTGAAAAAATTGGTTAATCTAAATATTATGAAATTTCAGTCTGCCAGTCTTACTGGCAACTAATTTGTTCTCTATTCTTGAAATAAAATGGCATTCATGTAACCAAACTTCTGTGCCTGTCTCCACAGGCCAAGAACAGAATCTTAGTCCAATTTGTAAAATTCTTCAAGTCACATCATTTAGCAGGCCAGATAAAACAGTTTGAGATACTGCTTTGAAAAATTACTGTGAAGAAGTGTCTTAGATGAGTATGCTTTCAGAGAGAACACTTATCCACATCAAGCTTTTCTTCCTGGCTCCCTTGTATAGGCTTGAAGAAAGTTTCACTCATTTGTCATCCTGCTCTGTATGACAATCTTTCTGTGTCATGGCAACAGTTCTGCATTTATGAGACTGTCTGCAGCTCTGCCTGCAGGAAAAGTGCCCTTTGACCCTATGGGACAGAGGCAGATCTGTAGGTCTTTAAACGGGCTTTAAATTAATTTCTACAGCTGGTTTACTAGAGAGCTAGCTTTACTTGCAAAAAAAAAATTCTCTGAAGTCCAGTACATGATGAATGGCTCTTGGTTTTAACTTCTTGCCCCATGCTCTCCTCCCCCAGCCCTGCACGTCACATCACTTGCTGTAGCCTAGTTTTAAAATATTCTAGGAACTGCGTTTTTCCTGTACAACACAACATATTTGATAGCAAATTTAAACGCCCTCTTTTTAAGTTACAGGAGAAGGCACTCACCAAAATATGTGTATCATTTACTTTTACACTTTAGTGATATTTTCTGTAGGCAATGACTGAAATGTACCTGGTTTTCTTTATATTTTAAGCAGAGTGTAATAAGCACTTGTTTGATATTATCATTTTGAGTGCTGAAAATAGATTGTAGAGTTGATTCTCAAATTTTTTGAATGATCACTTGGGAACACATAAATTAAATACTTTGCAACTCAATCCTTTGAAAAACATATCAGAAATGTCAAGAAATCACCAAATAATGTAATACCAGGAGTACCGTATCAAATTTGTGCTCTCGCAGACTTAATAAAAGTTCTTTTAAATGGACAGCACTATACATTCATAAAGTCATAAAGTCTACTGAAAAAGAGAGAACTGAAAATCCACTGAACAGCATTTTCCACACTTGTTTATCCTGAATCACTTCCATTGTTGTTTTTCAAGAAGGTCACACATAACCATGACCTCAGAATTCAGTGTAAAATTGACGTTTTAATATAGGCTGAATGGGATTAATTAACTATACATGAAATGCAATGGTCTATAAGTACTCCAAAGAGGACAATGCTTTAATTGTTTAACAACTTATCAGTCAATATTTTAACCTCTTATTAAGGCTGCCATAGGTAATGCCTTATCAACTAATTCTGTATCTTTGTAGTAGGCGGCATTTTCCTTCTATCGTCTCTCCAAAATAATACTTCAATACTTATTTGGCAACTAATTTATAGATGCTAAACTTAGGTTAGATAAAAGAGGTGACAAACTACATTACTGAGAGAAACTGAAACCTGAAATCAAATTTTAAAAACATTGTCATAAAAATGAAAGTGATAGTAACAGAAAAGCAAGACTTTTTTTCAAGTTGATATTGTTACACATTCACTTTTTTTTGGAGATTGTTAGATAAACCTGTTTGGGAAAATTTGGTAGTGATGGGAATAAAGATTTTTTTGCTCTATTATAGGTTATGATAAGTATCCTACCAAAAAGCAACTGTAAGCAGGACCCTCATGGAAATGTATTCTTGCACATGATAGTTCAAAGAACCCTTATACGTCTACTTAAAAGACATGTCTATTATCATAGTGAAGTACATAGCAACATATTTCAACATAGCACATATTTAATGTGTACTTGACTTTCTTTAATGTGTACTTGGTGCAAAATAGTGGTATTGTTTAGTTTACAAGTTTATACTTTCAATGTTATTTATTTAATTGAAAAGGTAAAAGTATAACCCTGTGGTGAAGTTCAGAAATCTAGGTAAAACAAATAGTGAAGAGAAAAACAAGTAGAAGTAGTTAAGTAAGAGTTGCACACCAAAACAGAAGTTGGATATACATATTTTATCATCTCTGTTTTACTACCAGAATTCAGTCATAAAAGAATTAAATATCTATGCTTTGATTGATTCACTGAAATGGTTATTTTCCATGTTTCTCCTATAGCGTATACAGCAATAGCTCTGTAGCTATAATACAAGTACTAACAATAAAAAGAATCATGCACGTATCATTCATGTGAGAGTAAAATAACATAAAACCAAGAAAATTTTATGTTTCTTATTTATTCTTATTGGTCCAAACAGCCAAATGGCAAAATTACCCTATTGGCCAAATAACTAACATCAAAGCTCTAGCTCACTGCAAACTAAAAAAGAAATTAATACTTGGATTCCCTTAGTACCTTCAATTCCTGTTGTAATGGAAGAAAAATAAATCCTATTTTTACCATAAGAATGTCCATTTTGTATCAATTTCTGATGAGCTATGGAATTTGCCTTTGTATCATTTAGACATATTGCTTAGTATTACAAAGTTATTATTTAAATAAGACAGAAAACTTATCAGCTTATTTTTTTGATGAGAGGGGTAGTTTTCACTTGGATCAGTTCTATGGTTTATGCTCACTGCATGGCTGTGTAAACTAATACACAGGGCCAGGGCAAGATCACTTCTCTTAGTAGCACCCTAGCAAATTTTGGCTTGTACCTAAATTAGATATTAATGATAGATGTCTATGGGAGACAAAACTTTTTTGAAGGGTGGGGGCAGGGGGCAGAGAATGAATTCAGAAATAAATTCCTTTGGTCACATCAGAATCTTAGGAGAGGAGAGGGGAAAAAACAAGCACGTTCTAGTTTACCAGTAACTGGTGTGATGGCGGAACCATTCCAATTGTGAGAATACAAGGTAGGCTGAGAAGATTAAACAATGCAGAAGGGAAGCTATAACCTTCAGAAAAATGATAATAGAAAACCTCAAAAACCTCAACCCACCTAAAAAAGGCTCTAGACCAATGATAAAACTACTGAAGGGAAGAACACATGAGATTCCTTATTGTTTGTCTGGATTTAGACAATTCCATTGACTCAAGAACCATGTTGGTTTTGAATCTATGGAAGTAGACATATTTGTGGGACAAAGTACACAATATGCTGCTTTCCATCACCTATTTTCTGAACTAGCAAACTGAAATCCAGCAGGCTAATATCCCATGCAGAAACTTCTCAGAAAATTTGTGCACTGTCTTGAGATTCTGCATTGATCCCAAAGAACAAAGAACCTTCAGGCTGTAGGGCTGCCTTTTGAAAGGTGTAACATGTGGAGTGCCTAACTCCAGGAAACTTGCTCAAAGGGGCATAACCATTAACATGACCTATCAAGACTAAGAAATCTTTGCACACACAAGAATCAAAGCTGTGATCAGAGACAGCAGAATATTGGAAATCCAGGAAGGATAGCCTGAGAAGTCTCTAGTGATGTTTTACAACTCAAGCCTTTTGCATCTCTGTGTATTCACTTGTACTCATGTGTACTTTAAAATTACATCCTGTGTGAAAAGAAAACTAGAAAACTAGATGCAGCAACCGATTTCACCTTAGCCAAATAGAACTGAAAGGGCATAAACTCAACTAACCTAGCAGAAAAAGCAGGCAAATTTTTATGACATGCCTAAATCAAAATCTGAAATTTCCCAGGAAAACTCAAAAATTATAAAATAGACTTAGTTTGGAACAAAAAAGCCACTTGAGCCAGTATCTAGCTCCCTGCCAGCTACCAGCAATCCCAGACAAAAAAGAGCCTACTTTAAGCTCAGCACTAGAAAATATGATGTGCCTGGTAAACACACGTGATTTGTTGAGTGGTGTGAAACACATTCTTTGTCAAAACTTCATATGTTTCAGAATACTTATGACAACATTCAGAATAGCATGGTAATTCTGGACGTGTATGCAACTTTGGCAAACCAATTTTGAAAAAGCTCTTAATTTCCAAAGCATAGACATCACAGCCTCCTGAAAACATAATTCTTAATATGCAGCTCACATTAAAAATCCTGTAATTAAACTACCAAAAATATTTAAACATTTGCATGTCTTAGCTTAAACAGACAACAATTTTGTTTTACTGACTCTAAATTTTAGCAATTTTATTTGCTTATCATAAAATAGTGTAAGTTCACCCTTCAACCACACACAATGCATCAAAAAAACCGTAAGAGGATTAGTTATTACAGGATAGCTCTATTTAGCCATTTACAAGTAACTTGCTCACATTGTAAACTCTTAATAAGCTATTTCAAGTTTGACTTGTTGGTTTCTGAAGTATTTTCTGTAACAAACCATCTGTTACTACTTCAGAAAATCTATTAATCTGAAGTAGATGGGGGTGAGAGGTAGGAAACAAATCATCATGGAAAGAATAATTCCAGAGTTTCCTCATGTTTCCCAACTTCCTTCACAAGTAGCTGATTCAAAAATTGGAAGAGGGTTTTCCTATCTAAGAGCTCAAGTGTGCAGCCTTTAGTCATGTTATGAGAAAGTTCAGTATTTAGAACATGTTATGAGAAAGTTCAACACAGGAAAACAAGCTGTCTTACCATAACTCAAACAAAGGCTAACATTTAATTGCATAGATCTCATTTTTTAATTGGGATCTAATCAGGATAGAGACGTAAATCATATTCTCAAAGAAGAAAAAAAGAAAAAAAGGAAAGAAAAGGTTCTGTATTACAAGAAAAACAAAGTTATATGTTTGTGTTGGCTTTAGTTTATTTACTTTTGCTTCAGGAATTAACTTCAATGATCTTTTATGACATGTTGTACAACTACTATTGAAATGGATTAGAAAAATAAATCTTTATTGTAATACTAATATTTGCTTCTTTCTGGATATTTTCATGTAGGTTAATGAAAAATGTTCCACTGATATTTAAAAGCCGGTGAGTTACATACGGAAACATTTCCACACATCATGTTTGAAAGTGATTTCCAAGTTAAACTAGTAAATAAAAAAAAAAATAACTCAGGCTTTGACATTGAGAAACAGTAGTGTGTTTCGTGAGTGAGGAGTGAAGCATCTAATCATTAGATATACTTATTAGGGAATTCTAAGTTTAGCATAGAGGAATCTGTTCTGCACTGCAAGTTATTTCTAATTTTACGGTAAAATGGTCAAGATTTCCTGAATTCTCACACAGAAGAAAAGTAGTAGTAAGCTGAAGTGGCTGCAAAAGGGAGCTTAATCAGAAGCAGTTTCTTGAGAATAATTGCATGCATGGACAGTAATCTCAATGTCATCTGTTTACTCACACAGATTGTCCCTCTGTTTCGGGAAACCTAGAATTGTGAATCGTGAATCTGACTGAAACTTCCCTTGGAAGATACTGAGCATTATTTAAACTTTATCCTGAGGTAGTAGTTAGCAGACACTGAAGTTTGATGAAAATCATGAGTACAACTCTGTAGATGTGATTTGTACCTCTAGGTATGAAAAAATGGAAGTTCGGAAATTATTCTCTATTTTGAGGAGCATGTCAATACTATCATTATGTAACATCAGTATAATTAACTCCACATGCAGGCACTATCCAGGAAAGATCCTTGAGGAGTTGAGGAGGGCAAGAAATGTTCCAATCCAGTTTCACTCTATCTTTGGTTGAGACAGCTAAGCATTATTGAAAAATAAACCACAATCATGGCTATGCAGAAAATTCTGTGAAAATTTACTTCAGAAAATATGAGCAGTGGCTTTAAAGGTTATCTTTTACACTAAACTAAATGTTGTATCAGTCTTTCCAGCCTTTAGCACTCAGCCTTTGGGAAACTAATATGCAAGCACAGAACATTTGCAGCCCAAAAGAAAAATCCCAGTTTAAAAAGAACACTGATTTCTACAAGTCCTTACCTTCTTTTTTTATAGAGTTTCCACACACACCAGCCAAAAACCACACAAACTTCAATTCATTTTAGAAAATATACCTAAAGATTTCATTGTGTGTTCTAATTACACATTTTAGGCCTTTACCCTGGAAGAGTTTTAAGGCCAGGCTGGATGGGGCTTTGAGCAACCTGGTCTAGTGGGAGGTGACCCTGCCCATAGCAGGGGGGTTGGAACTCAATGATCTTTAAGGTCTCTTCCAACTGTGATCATTCTGTGTTTCTATGATAATTGCAAATATGACAGTCTAAATACCAATAATCAGAGATGCACACTTTAGGCAATCGCTGCACAACAATCCACCCCTTCCACCACACCACTTTCTATCTGTTTTCATATGGATTAGCCAACTGCTTGGTTAACGCTTTATCTAATTTCATTCTAATCCACTATATCTGTTCCCAAATCACCAGTCACCTTCTTTGGATACAACAGAAGACTTGGGTTTTTTTTTTCTGAAATTGTTTCTTTTCCTCATGAAGGACAAATTAATAACCTGGCAGAGGATTACAGTATATCTACTTTAAACCATAGTGATGACCTGTAGTGATCTATTTACAGTTTAAAGACAGTTCTAACTTCTTTTACTTACAACTGCTACACCCTGGGTAGAACAACATCTAATATTACAAGAATCCCTACTTGGCCAGTATGCATAGAAGGCAGACAACAAAATCTCTACGGAGAATGTATTCAGATCAGAATAAGAAAAATACTATTAATTAAAAGATGGAGCAATATAGGAATACTTTATAATGCAAAAAGGAGCATAGCTAAATAGAAAATACAGGAACATAACAGAGGAGACAATAATTTCTTTGGTGAAAAAATATTCCATAAAATTATGGCTTTTCTTCCTCCATGTCTGTCTTTCCAACATGGAAGTTTCTGCAGCCAGCATATACATCCAGGCTGTGGGTCCCAGGATTGTGCAGAATAAGACAGGAACAGTATCCCTGATGGTTCATAATGCAGCTAGGATTTGGGTATAGCACTGTTAAGAGGTGCAACATGGGGAGGGATGAGCCCTCTCTGGTTTGAACATCCCTATGTCAGATCACACGATCTGGGACTGTTCCCACAGCATGGAGCTGCCTGGGTGGGCAAGAGGCAGCATAGCTCATCATCCTCATGCAGCATGATTACCTCTCATCTCTGCAGCCCTTCCTTGATTTGGGAAGAGCCAGAGAGAAACTAGTGAGCTGCGTAGCAGATGGAAGGCTAAGTCTGCCAGTGCCCCAGAAAATGAGGCCTATCTATCCTGCATCAGAATGATCTGTGCTTAGACACGGTGCCAAATGAGGGACATTTGCTTTGATACATTTCCAACATTCCAGACCAACAGGAAATATTTTACTATTGGTAAACTCTGTTATTGATAGGAAAGTTCTCAAGTTTCAAGTTTAGAAACTCAAAATCTGCCTTAGAAAGGAAAAAGATAAAGACATGTAAAGCTTCATTTTGAAACACATACATTTGCCTATACGTGTAAGTATCATATATTGAACATCACATAACAATAACATATGATTATATGTTGATTTATATGATTTATACAGTTACATTTTTCTTAGTTACTGAACTAGCACAAGGAGGCAGGACTTCCAGACAGCTACTTTTTGCTACTTATCCCAACTAGTACTAGAATAAAAGGTCTGCATCTGGCACAGTGTCTTGTTTTATGTTCCAAACAGCAATAATGTCCTGAAAACTGCTGAGATACACATTTCTGTAGGCTCACCTTCAGCATTACAAATGTTCAGCTAAACTACTGGCCACAAATGATTTTTCAGTGAAAATTCAATCACTTCCAGTGATGCCAGTGATTAATTTGTTCGGAAGAGTACCCTGCCACACTTTGGCTATATTTAAATCAGCAAGTAGGGCAACAAAAAAGGATTAGATCTGTAAAGAGATTTTGTGCTAGGGAACTGACATGTGCACTATATGCATGTTGAGTTTTTACCTTTGGCTAAATCTAGTCTAGATTTAATGACCAAAGGTCTGTTCACAGCTAGGATACAGCTTCTCATTTAACTTCATCAAAATAAATCCGTTTGCATGCTCAGACAGTGCTGTACAATACATACTAAAATGCAGTAAATGGGTTCAGTTCAAATTGCACTCCTAAACTGAGTTGAAATACTTATACAGAAACACCTTTTCTTATAGGCAGAGCATCCCAGAGATCTACAAGGTATGGGATTGGTTAAACCTGCAATATTATTGTTTGCACTCTCTCTGGGTCAGCATGTTTTTTAGGCATCCAAACAATGATGTCACAATTTTTAAGAATAATCATTCTTAAGCACCTATTGAGTAGTAGCTAATTCATTAATCTGGTTACACAGATCACATTCACGTACACTAATTGGGTTATTGATGTAATACGTATAAGGAATTGCAGGTTACCAATAAGCTTTAAGTTCACTCACTCTGTCTGACAGGTAAGCAAAGCTGCAAGAGGGGAATGAAATATCAGATGTGAAATTTGTTCTTCCTCCTAGACTTTCCTATCTCCCCAAAATGACAACATATTGTACCATAGACACTCCCCAAAACACTTATCTTTTCTGATGACGGCTGACAACCCATTGCTCCAAGTAAGTTCAGTAGCACAGAAGTGAATCAAGGATCCAGTCCACTTACTGAGTAGGAAGATGGTGGCTATGATACAAGTCTTTATGGAATGGGAAACAGAGGATTAAATTTAACCCATTGGTCTACAATGTACCTGTGACCAAGCAGAAATTTTGAAAGGAAGAATATAAAAGCCCAGGAAGCAATTGCATGCAAAGACCAGAAAATTGTACCGTAATAAGGAATAGTGATTGCTGAGTTGGTCTAGGCAAATTTTTGAATTGTTTGATGAACTGATAACAAACCAAGTGCTTTCCAGGTACAAATGCTAGAGAACAGCTAACTTAAGAAAAGAAGGACTGAAGAAAATATAATATCAACTTGAAATATCAGGATGAACATGCCATCTGACTTTTGTTTATTTGTCATACCAACTGACAAGGATAGGGAGGGGGGGTGGAAGCTTCATCATCATAATCCTGTCTTTATTGAAACAGCCAGTCACAGCATGCCATTATCCTCAGACTCATGATAGTAATTTCCAACAAAAGGCCCATGAAATTACAGAAAGAAGTTTGCAGCTCTTTTGGGTAGGTAGTAGGCAAGCTAAACCTACAAACCTTTTATTTGCAAAAGCTTCTGTTTTAAAATGGTTCAGGCCACAAAAGATACTAGTATAGCAGTTTCAATGAAATGTTCTTATCAACGAAGTACCGTACAGTTCAGCTTAAAAAGCACAGACAAAATTTTCCTACAGAATAACCAAAAAGTGTTTATCAAGTTCTCTAGGAAAACTCACATAGTGCTTTTGTATACTACTCTATGTTTCTGATAGTAGTTTCAGATGCAGATAAACCTTCAGTGGTTGGTGATTTAATGGTGGAGGTGTGCTCAGCTACATTAGTCACTATGTATCTCCATGGGCTGTAACCCATATATCTAATTCAGAAATTTATGTCAGAAGGAAGTTATAGAATTCTGATATTCAGTTTAGGCATCAATTGCTCATTGGGCTCTACAAATGCCACCTGTTTACACCATCACACAGCCTCTGTAACTTTAATTACAACTTTTGCAGGCACAGGATTTTGCCTGTGTGAAAGGCAGAGGGCATTACCAAAATTTGGAAAAGACCTTCATAATGCATTTTTTTAATGTCTACATCACTGAAAACTGGTGATAGAAGTAAGAATCTATCTGAACAGTTTCTTAGAACTTTATTTAATGGTGGGAAGTGTGATAGTAGGAGGCAGTTCTTTTTAATTCTGAAACATTTTGTCAGAATAAAAGGAATGTATATCTGTCTCAATTATCAAATAGAGCAAAACAGCAAAAGATGATCCTTTTTTCTGTATCCTAACTGTAAACCAAAAGAATACTAATGTAATAATGCTACATCAAACACTGTGATGAATTTACACTGGCAAAGCCTTGATTGTATGATGACAGCACTCCCCTAGAGAATAAGTGCACAGTGCATTGTCCCTTCTAGAGCTCAACTTCAAAGCCCTTGAAAATCTCCTTTGAGTTTTGAACCTTCCAGATCAAAGCCTTGGAGTTCATTTATACTTTTAGGATCAGATGAAGGCGGGCAGTAAGACAGCCGTGATTTAAAGGATAAATCACTTCAGAACACTGTCTATGAACAATCTCTATGGCATTATACTTGAAACTAGGTTTAGAAAATAATACCACAAAGGCACATATTCTGTTTCAGGAAAACCGAGGCAAAATAACATTATTTTATTTTACTTTTAACTTTCCCAGTGGAATTTACCTTTCTGCTTTGCAAGTTTGTTTACAAAATAATCCCCCATGTAGGTCTAAGCCCAGTGTCTTAACAATTCACACCCATGCCAATTTATACGCAGGTTGGGATTTAATGTCTCTCTGCTTACTGCATTAAAATAAAGATTCCAGTGTTTCAAAAAACTGTACATAGAAATCTAAAAGAATAAGTCTCTCCTCATCAAACAAACAAACAAAAGCCCTCTGGACCAAGCCTGTGGTTTGATGTGCATACAAGCTAGATCAAAGCATGCCTTGTCCAATCCTGCTATGTATTCATGTTTGAAAAGGACAGAAATAAGCCCCATAGCAACTCTGTTCACACTGAACAATGAGATCATAAAATGAGTTCAAATATATTATACACATTAATTCCAATATTTATAGACTCTTGCAGTGCGCTTAAACATAGGAGAGCAATGATCAGCTCAGCATGGGCCCAGATTCAAAAACACACATGGCTGATGAAAAGGAGTGATCTAAGGCCTTGATGACTTCTCTTCATTGATCATACAAAACATTCTAGCCCGAGGCAGCTGGGGGCCATGGTCTTGAGGTAAAATAACCTGTAACCTCAGCACAGTTCCAAGTGACCTATTTTTAGGAAGACTGTAGCAGAGGTGAGAAGTACAACCACAGCTCCAGTCACAGCCCTATCCATTCCTTTTCTCTAAGACACATGCTGTGGTCATCTATAGAGCTTGTGCAAAAGTAGACCGCTGCTGCTTTGCTGTTCTTGCAATGTGTGAATTACCTTTGCCCCTTCAGAAGTCAAATTATGCAGTTAATTTGTCTAATCCTTGAGACATCATTTCTCTTTCACAACTAGCAATGCTTCTCCTTTTGCAAACACACTGAACAGTATATCCTAGGGGGTACAGTTCTGTAGGGAACAGCAAATGCCCAGTATAAATATTATACTGGGCCTTAATTTTGTAAAACACATGTTATTGTAATTCTAAAGGCCTACTAAATCAAAATACTGTTTCTAACTGTGCACACCTTTACAAAATCGGTGGAAAAAAACATTACTTTTCTAGACTCTGTTCTGGACGTTTTGTGAACCATCTGTACATAGCTGAAAATATACAAATGGAAACTTTTAAGATCTAAACAACTAACATTGACAGGGTTTTCTGACTTTGGGTAAGAGATTGAGTCATTTGCTGAATATTGGTCAGGGTGAGGTTGAGCAAAGACTATATTAGAATTTGGGGGAGAAACTGGAAGGAACTCTGAAGAGATAAATTTGCTAATAAGATTAAAAAATCCCCAATATTTTATGAATTGGTTTTAACTAATTAAACTTCTAGACTATAAAGTTATTCAATAATGTACAAGCATTATATTCAATTAAGACTTTTTTGTTTCTTCTTACTGTCAATGAGGCCAAATACAATATTACTGGGAGGTACATACCAGTTTAAGAGTAAAATGCTCTGTGTGTGCCTTGAAAAAGTCAATGCATTCAACCTAGTTAACTGCTCAATACAGAGAAACAGTGCTGTACTTACAAAAAAATTACGTTATTCTGATTTGCTTTTTGTCAAATAAAAACAAACTTGAAAGAAGACAAGGGACAGTTGAATGGAAAAATTTTATGTTCCTTACTACTCATCTATTAAGTATTGCAAGCTATTGGATGTAAATAGTACGTACAATTTGCTTCCAGATAAACAAGACAAAAGTTAACAGAATTTCGTCTTTTGATTTGACCAACAGAAATATTGGAAACAGATGACACTCCTGTACCAAAAAAATTTTGGGGACTTTTTGCCCTATGTTTTAATTTTATGAGTTAACCTAAGCAAAGAAATTATCCTTCTTCCCCTACAAAGCTTGCCTTGGATAGTCTCTTAGTCACACTTACAATAGTGTGTGCACTCTGTATAAATGAACTTTTTCCTTGCCCTTAGTTAAGGCTATAGAGATAAGTATTTTCCATTAGGGAGGGATTTTAGAAATGTTGACTGAATACACATGGATGGAAGCAGAGTTTGGCCAGTCCTAAACTTGCATGTCTGAATCCAAGTTCTGCTAACAGCTAATGTTAACTCCTAGATGAAGGTACTGCTTTCTGGAGGAAAGCAAACAATACGTCAATCTATGGGCATTGTTTCACTTGAACTACCTACTCACTAAATAAGCATAAATACTGTGAGTACAGTCCACTTGGCTTATCAACCTCTGTACAGCTCAGCTGTTCTGACTTTATCTTGTTGTTACTGCTGCTTTTGGAGGCTGTCCTGTCAAATGCAGGAAGGACTTGTCCTCCAAAACCTTTCCTCTTCACAGTTATTAAATTACGTGCCTATCTATACATTCTGTTGCTTTTTACCCATCCTGAGGATAGGTCTGAAAGTCAGAAATCCTGAGACAAACAATAGTATTTAAAATAACAGAATACTATGTAACAGCAAAATGTATGTCAATCATCTGAGAAGAATGCAGAAAGCCTCTGCTTTGTCAAAGGCTTTATATTTTATGGCAAGAATTAAGGAAAACACTGCAAGTTAATTAAGATGAAGGAAAAATGTCAATGTAAATCCTGAATACATAAAAGCAAATACTGATGTTCTAGATTAGAAAAGAGCATAATAACATTTTTTTATTCTCTTTTTATTTAGTTTTAGAGCACCATATTTTTTATTCTGTCATTTAATGCATACAATATCTTATTTCAGTAAAGAATGGAAAACATCAACAATTCAAAGCCAGGATCTCTGAAGTAAAAACAAACAGCAAACAAACCAAACAAATTCCCCCTCTATGGAATCTGGTTTGGGGGCAAAAAAGCTGCTACCTGACTATGAAAACATGGCATTTGCATGAACCTGTAGTTCATTCAGAATAAGTGGAAAAGAACATACCTATGCAGAGGTCTTTATTGCTCAGAATATCAAGGGAGTGCAAAATAAGGCTAAACTTCAGTACAAAATGGAGAGTTCTCCATGTTCTCTAAACCAAGTTGGAGAATAATTTTTAACTCTGAGAATGATAAGCAATTACTCAAAAGATTACCAGAACTCTCAGTATGCTTCACACTGTAAAATCAGGGTGTTTAATCAAGTGCTAAAATAGAATTGCATTTGGTGATAGTTTATCCACTAGAAATGAGGAAGGCTAAAGTGGTTTAAAATGGATGGAGAACTCTCTTAACCTTTCCCTTCTCTTATGGCAAAAAGGATAAGGAAAAAGGTGGAAGGTTTTAAAGAGAAGAATTCTGAAGTAGGCAAAATTCCATGTGCTGAAAGGCAATATAACAACAGCATCTGAATTACCAAGCACAGAATCCTCATACTACATACTTTTTTTTTTTTTGTGGAAACGTCTACGTGGTTCATGTTCCCTCTTTTTGTGTTGGGTTTTTCCCTCTCTGAGTACATATAAAACATCATTCAAGAATTTCAGATTATCTCCGTCACTCTTTAAGGCACTGATTTTTGAAAATTAATTTTTTCTCTCAGTGACCTGAGGCAGACATGGCTGCAAAATAAAAATTGTATTGAATAATAACATGACCTCATACCTAATGAGATGACCTCTTACCCCTCCTGCGTATTTTCTCTGCTGTTGAACCTATTTCAAATATTTGTAACTAATTAGCTGAACTAACCAGCTTAGCATCTCAGCTTCAGACTGATATCTGTACCAGGAGGCCAAAGAGATAAGGTCGTGTAACTAGCTAGGTCAGAGCAACTTGTCCCTGCAGGGAAGACAAAAGTTTGTAGTCAGTAATGAAGTTTTCCATGCGCCTTGACCTGCTGCATGCTAGTGCTGCTGCATTAATGACTTCAAAGAGGCCTTAAGACTGGAAATCAAATCCAGCATAATGCTCGTAATCTGAAGACCTTCTAAAGGTCTGTGGTCTGCTATACTATAATCTGCTGATCAGTCAACTTGCAACATCCAGTAGTTTCAAAAATAAGAAGTTTAGACATCAAGGAACAAACCTCACAGAAGTCTTATCCAGAAAGATGAAGGCGATGAACTGGTGTAAAACTCTGATCTCCCAAATACCAGATAAACAAGTTTGAGATGCTGTTAACTCCTTGTCTTCAAATTAGAAGGGTACTTCTGAGAAGAATACAAACATGCAAACTCAACTCATCCTATATCCAACAGCTTAATAATTCACAGATTCCAAGAAAATCTATGATTGGATATCATTGTTCAATAAATATATCTCATGTAGTAACACTTCAAGGAGTATATTTTGACAGATCTAAGACCTAGAGATTTTGAGGTGGCATTTTATGGCAATGCCTGGGCATTAAATAGTGAATAGAGACAGTCAAAAAGAAAAAGAAAAAAAATATTTAAAAGAAAGCTTTTAAATCTTTTTACAGCTTTTTAAAGAGACTTCTCATTTCACCAAAAATAAATATTTTTTTTTTAATGTTGCAAAATTAGAATAGCTCCATATCTGACACTAAATCAAGAAATACTGAAATACAAGAAACCAGAAATATGTTTAATATTCTGTTATCATCCTGAGAAGTTCATTAGTAAATCTGGCATGTCTATATATTCTGTTGCAGAGTAGGTAATCATCTTGGGTTAGTAAACAGGCTAGTGATTTTAAAAGTGACTGCATGAATTCAAAGTAACTAGACATATTCCTGAATCCTAGTCAGTGTTCAGAATCCTAGTCAGGGCTTTGAAGTACAAAGCATTGCACAATTATCCTGTTTTGATGACGATCCTCTCTAAGTATCTGCTGCTGACCATACATGGAGACAGAAGCTTGATAGGCCTTTGGGTTTATATCTATATTGCCACTCTTCTGTTCACAAGGCTGTTGCCCCATGTTATTTCACTATTTGTGAGCCCACACACCTTCCTGGGAGCAGAGAGTCCAGTTACATACATCTATGTACTATCTTCTCCTCTTTCTGCTGTGGGCATCTTGTTTCATTTAACAAAATTTTGTAGTGCTAGATTTCTCAAAGATGTTGACATCTGATATACAAGTGATCTGTTCTTATTTGGATTAACATTAATATGAGAGAATCCACATATTAGCATTATCATACATAGAACTTTATTTTAAAAATATTTTCCAGCTTGCAAAGTCAGTTAACTGTTTATGTGTAAGCACTAGTGCCATTTAAGACACTGTAAAGCATATGATATGTTTGCACAGGACTTTCAATCAAGAGAAAAGATAGATTAGAGACTTCTGTGCTTGGTAAGTGTGACCCTTCAGAAATAGCAGCCAGGAGCCAGGTGGGATACCTCAGTGTCTCAGATAACAACAGTTACTCCCATTTAGGTAACCAAATCCCACCCTGAGTGAGAGGACTACGGAAGTTCATCATGCAAAGAGCTTTCTTGTGCATCTACTCCATACACATAAATGAAACTGTAGCCAGATAATTAAGGAATGCATTCCAAATCGATACCAATTTGAAATAAGCAGTTTACCGAAACAAATAGTGTTGTTTCAGTCTTGCCAAGGTATCACTTTGACAGGAAAACAGTTGTCTTTTTTTTATTATTTTTTTTTGCTAGCATATTTTGTATTTCATTAAATATGTCACTATAGAATTCTAAAATATTTAATGCACCCTAAAACACAACCCCCCGCATTTGTTACTGAATTAGCAACCAGCTCTGATCATTATGCTTACTGTGCAGTGGCTGAACTAATATCACAACGGCAATAATAAATCTGGTGTGCCTTGGTTTCCAAACACTTGCCCCTTCAAGTACATGACTTTCATGTGGTCCTTGTAATGAATATTACTTATCTTTATAGCATCAATAGTGTTGTATTTACTTCAAGGACAAGTTAAGTCATGACCCCTGTCTGCTCCAGACTGTCAGTGGGAATGAGACCTGAAATATTAAATATCAAAAAGTACAGCTCTGTGCATAAAAATGCTCCTTTAACTCTGAGATAAAAACCAGACTTGCATAGTTGCTGAGATCAGCTGCTAGTGAGTCATGGCCACATAACCAGGCATTTTTATTACATTTCGATGATGTACACATGACACGAGAAAAGAGAAAACTTTAACACTGGGCAATGAAAACTCAAGAATTCTAAGTAGCTTGTTCATTAAAATAAAAAATATAACATTTACGCATATATGTGTGTGTGTATGCATATACACAATAACATATTCAGTTGTTGTTTAATCCTACCTGGGAAGATAATCCTAAATACGGGCCTTTGAAAAATCACATAAATGCTTTCAGTTTTTACCAATTTCAAGTCTATAATTTCTTCTGCATTGCTTTGTGTGCTATCACTATCCTTAGTAGTTCTGGGTGTCTAGAAGCTCACATTGCACAATATTTAAAAACTCTGGGCAAATGGCTACTGCAGACAGCTCAAGTGACTCTACTCAGCAGTGATGTCGGTGGAGACCCCCTGGGTACGTCCACTGATGCCCAGAGCCCATGACATTTGCAAGGGGGAACACAGTTCCTCCTCAGTCATGGTCTGTTCCTGGGATATTATCAATGACATACAGAAGAGGCAAGTTTTCTCCCATCTGAGAGAAAAGAGGGAAAGCAGCATACTTAATAACATGTTGTATCTGCAGAAGGTAGATTTGGACTGCAGAAGAATTTAGTACCATATTTATATTCCAAGGAGGCATTCATAGTGACACTCTTTCACCTTTTCAACACGTCCTACTACACAGCTTTGTAAAAAGTATTTCCTTTTCGTGTTAGTGCACCTTACTGTTTGTTCATAAGTAGAAACGGAAGGAAGCAAAGACAGTTGAGAGCTGACCTCTCAAAGCTCAGCCTGAATGGCTGATGAAGTGTGTGCATGTGCATCCACCAGCTGGCTGGGTGTCAAATGTACAGGGAGTGTACAAATAAGTAAAGAAAATAAATTAATGTCCGACTGAAAATGTTCCCATAAATTTCCTATAGAATAGCACTTCTGTGATTAATCCCGATGCCCAGTAAAACATTTAGTACCCAAAATGCAAACATACCTACAAACAGTAGAACTCATAAAGCAGTCTTTGTTTTGAGCTGTCCATGTGGGTTGTCTGTACTCTAATAAGGATTTTATTTACACTGTAAGCCTCTTCTTCCTTGGAGGGCAACTCCTTTGAATTTTTCTCCACTACCTGACTGCCACTATTCACGATACTTCTAGGAATTTAATATATTTCAGAGTTCTTCTCTAGGAAATCTGACTGAAGTTGGCCAGTAGGTTCTGAAGTTGTTGGTGAGGACTTGGGGAGAAAGAGGGAGAGGAGACTGACAAAAAATGAGACACAGAGAGGATGATCTCATAAACTTTGTCTCCTTGGGAAACTATGAAAGTATGATCAGTACAGTTCAACTATGATACATAAGAGTTTAATTAGAATAATGCCTTTTTCTCATCCTTTCACATGCCACAAATATGGAATATTTATTTAAACAAAATCCTTACTCTAGCTTCTGGAAAAACTATGAAATAAACACTAGTAACTAAAATATATACATATGGTCCGCAGAGCACAAAAGCAGTCCACTCACCTTGCAGACCATATCTGTCAGCTCAACAAACACAAATGAAAATCAACTCAGCTTACTTATACTTATATACACAGGATCAATGGAATGGTGAGTGATCTTTGCAAAGACAAAGATCAAAGAGGGGGAAAGTATAAGAAAGGCTGGCGTGCGCACACAAACTGTTTTCATCAAACTTCTAGAATGTAGTTATATCAAAACAGACTTTCTTAAGATGTATGACTTGGGATTATGACCCTTCAAAGTACAAAAAACCCGTGGGGTGAAAGAGATGAAAAATATAGTGGGGAAAACAAACAAACAAACAAACAAACAAGCAAGCTAGCAACTTAAAATAAACTATACATATGCATAACACAGCAAAGTACTTTTCTCAGGCAGAAAAGCCGATTTAAACAAGCTTAAGTTTGGGGAAAATGCTTCTTCCACATAGCAATAGAAATGGGAAGTTTCAGCCTAAATGGAAGTATTTTGCAAAGCTATAAACATTTTAAAAAAATAAAAACTGAGAGTGAGAACTGAATCCCTCTTAACACTAGGCATTGGTCCATATACCATCTCAAATTATGCAGGCATATTCAAAGACAGATATTCATAAAAGCTGTCAAATAACAGCAAGAAACTCAGTACAGGTAACTGTAGATAATACTTTGGATAACACTTCGATGCCTAGTGAACAGAAGTAAACAAACTTCTTAGTGCTGGATGCTGATAATTTTTGAAAATCTGGCTTAAAGAAATATAAGGCAGAAAGAAGTAAGAAAGCCAGGATACCTCTATTTTCATCAAACCAGATTTTGAAGCCTAAATTTAAGAGAAGAAAGGAAAAAGACAGCTTTGATTATTATATAGGGATGCTGAGGTACTGCAGAGAGCTGTCAGGAAATCTTAGGCCAAGTATTAATAGTAGAGCTGAGTTTCAACTTGATGTATCCAAATACACAAACTTGTCTACTTTTGAATATTTTATCAAATTTACATTTCCAGGCATAACACCGTCATAATTTTAAATACCTAGGAAAGAACAGAATATTTTGTATACGATGCCTGATGGCTTTTACGCTTAAAATTCCATTCAACTACTACTGCCATTTCAAGAATCCAAGAGTGCACGTCACCTTACATATTCCTTTGAGCAGCTTTCTTCTCATGAAAACAACAAAAAAACACTCTCCACCCTCCCCAAATGCAAACAAACTTTAGAAACAACATTTACATTCTGTCTGGAGTTTATGCAATATAAGAAAAAAAAAAATATTTTCTCCTAATTAGATATACACTTTCATTTGAAGGTGTAATCCCCTATTTAGTAATTTTAAATATAAAATACAGGACAGTTTTCAGAATGCCATGGACACGAAGCTCAATGCAGCACATATTCTTTTGTTATCTAAGCACCTTCTGCATCTTTTGAGGTGTCTATTGGTTTAAATTTCCACTTTAGATATATTCAGACAACTTTTTTCTTCCTGCCAGCTGCTCCTAGACATGATTTTTCTTTCTTTCTTTTGAGAAATAGTGGAGAGCGGGGAATATATCTGATAGCTTTACCTGGGCATGAAAGACATCAGTCAGTGTGTGGGACAAGAGAAGGAGAGGGTGGGTTTTTCTGTTCTCCTTAGCCTTTCGGTACAAAGTGACATCTGTGCAGTGACCTTATGGGTGTTTGTGACACTATGGCATGGCAATGGCTGAACTTAACCCACAAACTCTCCCATGGAACAGCCAGGCCTAAAACTAGGCTGGGCAGAGGTACGGGACAGCCAGAGCTTCCACCTCAACATACACAAACTGAAGCTGCCCGTGCAGTCAAGTTGCTGGCTGTTTTTATCACCCAGATGCTGTTTCAAACCAAAGTGTGTGAGGAAACAACTATTAGCTACTTTCAGCTGGAAGTTTTGGCAACTTTATTATATTTTTTGCAAGGCAATTATCTGTATTGAGTAATTCTCTACATTGGAAACAGTTAGAAGGTCAGAAAAGTACCTTACACTGCTTGCAAGCTATTTCAACACTCAGTGAACTGTTTACACAAGAGGTTGGGTTGGGGTTTTTTGTGCTATCTGAATAGCTCTGTTCCAGGCCTGCTTTTACTAAACAGCATTGCAGCAACTGCAGTTTCAGAAGCACTGACACACAGACAAGGATAAAAGTTCATCTGCCAGTGAGGATGCAGTAAATCAATTTAGGGACATGCTGAAGCGTTCTCACATGGGTTTCAGCTAGCCTTAAAGGGCCACTGATAGCGTGAGGCTTTGAGCATGCAGGGTTTAACCAAAGTTAAAGGAATAAGAAATATGAGGGTGTTGGGACCATGAGGCAATGGGGTTGCCTGACTGTCAACAGTAGAACAAAATGGATACCTAGGATGATTTTGATCTATATTTCAGTGAATTTTACTTTACACCAATTTTTATGACATTTATTCTGGAACGTATAGCCTCCAATGCTAGAGATTGATGAAAAGAAATAGTTACTCTGAGCTGCTTAGGATGAGGTACCAATAGATTCTATTCTGAGATGCATCCATAGTATTTATACTGAGCTCTTCTCCACAATCACCACCTGTGGAATACAGCTTCAAAAAACACATTTTGCAGTGGTTTCATAAGAAACCATCATGAGCTGAAATCTCTAAAGGGTATGTTCTCAGCAGCTGTGTTATGGGAAGTTTCTCAGCCTCAGCAAGAAATCACTGATAATACAGAATACATATCCACTTTAATAAATTACTTGCTATGTCCTTTACTGAATACATAATGGGAGACCCAGGTCCAGCTGCATGCCCTGCTGATTACAGTGGAGGAACTTGGAATTCAGTTTCCATAGTCATATAGAATAATATTCCTTGTTCAGAAAAAAAAAAAAAAAAAAATCACACACAGGCATTTTTCCAACCAAAGGCCCTACTGCACCTTTTTCAGTCATCCAAAGTTTTTTTTTCCCTTTAAGTCAACCTGCTTTCAGTATTTCTTATCAATCTTAAAAGCCAAGATACATGAAATATTCACTCTTTCCTGTAGCCTAGCCTGTCAATCACCTGGCCTACCTACTCTGTAGATCATAGTCCATTTATTTGAAGGAGATCCTGGCACCATCTCTAACTGAAGAACATAATGTTAATATTTTGTTTCACTAAGAGAAAAACGAGAATCTTTTGGGTAAACCTTGCCACACTCCTCACAATATAACACTTATGTAAAGTGAAAAGACGAGTAGAGAACTGTGTGAAAAAGATACATGTTGAGAGATGATGGTGATGATAATGATGATTTTTAACACTATCAACTTATTTGCAGCTACAATATGAAATGTAATTGCAATGGCAGATCAGGTGCACAACAGAAATCTTATCCAGCTGCTTGCACTTCCAGATTGCTTGCTTTAGAGCCTTCCTTCACCAGCAGTCTGGTGCTCTGCAGCTGTTCAGCTGCTAACATATCTGGGTCACAGTTCTGTTAAGGCAAACAGAGCAAGTTTTGGATTCAGATCAAGTTCTGTTGTGAACTGGGGCACACACATGGAAAGGGGGACTGGGTGAAGCAGCCACAATTAAACCTCTTAATCTGAGCTACTTAAACCAGTTAGGAACTAAAGGCATAATTCTGGTATGTACCAGTGGACAAAAGCACCTCAGTTCCTCTGTCTTCCTTCCCTCCTGTACTATATCTCTCTTTTGATGTGGTGGGCCTCATTTTGAACCTCATTATAAGCTCTTTGAAGCAAGAACCATGTTTTCCTATAAGTTCATAAAGCACATAGTACAGCTGAACTTGCAGGGATGTTTCCAATAACAGTTCAGTCATTTAGATAATATTCTTCCAAAATGACTGAGAGTGATGCCAGCCATGTGTTGAGCAACGCTCCCTCTACCAGTAAATAAGGAACCCAGAGGCTGCATGAAGTCAGCTTCCCAGAAAGCCCACAACAATCAAATTCGGTTTGCTGGCTCCAAGGAGGCAAAGATCTGACATCTGCACTATTAATATTGAAAAAAAAAAAAAAGCCTGCTCCTGTTTTATCTTAGAGTGCCTGTGGTCCACTTATGTTGCCACATATCAAAAGGGCAATAAACAGCAAAGCTTACTGATTTTACTACTGTAGTATGTTATGGTGGGAGTTAACAAATAGGTAACAAGATAGGTTTTCGGTTGTAGTTTTTAGGGTACTGTTACACACAACTCTGAGCAACGGTGACCCAAGAAACATTACTAAACACATTTGCACTTTTTATTGTTGTGCTTACATGAAGATTTATGTAGGGTTTTACCAAACCTAGAAGGGTTGTGATAATTTATGACCACAAGATATTGCTTATAGAACAATTTTGAAACTTCTAGGTACAGACTGCCAAAAACTATAAAATCTAGTTCTGAAACATAGAAGAAAATAGCAAAAGGCTATTCAGTTTGTGTGTTAAATCACATCTGTGTGCAACATACAGTAGAGTAACGCTAAATGATTCCAAGATGAGCAACCTGTACCAAAAAAAAAAAAAAAATCCCTTTCCAAACTTCTGCATCTCATGATTATCTCATGCTTTATACCACATTGCAAGGATATTGCTTCAGCATTGCTCTAGACCTACAAAGTTATTGTCTTAATAAATCCAAGAACATTTCTGGTTAGAAAAGCTCCTTATTGGACACCCATATCTAACCTCCAAAATCCCTTACTGTCAGTAAGTATTATGGCAAGTCTGTAGCCTTTCCCTATTTCAAGGAACAAACTCTGTTTCTGTTGTAAGTCTCATTTTCCATCATACAGTAGCACATGAAAATCAGTCTCATAATGGGTAGCTGAGGCCTGGGAACAAAGATACAACACTTTACTGAACCATAAATGAGTTAGAGTGACAGGACTTTCCAATGACAAGATTCTTAAAAACATTAAAATGTTATGTAAAAACTGCATTTTAGCTCTGGTCCTCCTAAACTACATCAACAAAGGGCCAAGAAAGATTTATGAGTACATAACAAAATAAAGTGGATGTATGTTATCTTGTCCCAAGGAGGGAGGTCAATGGGAAAATATTTCTTATGCGTAAGTATTAAAAACAAACAAACAAACAAAATCACAGTTAATCAGGTAAACTATTTAGAAATTATAACATGTAATAGGGGATGGCAGACATTATAGTGAAAAAAAAAAAAAAAAAAAAAAGGGCCTTAATTTATTTTTACTTTGGTGGTCAGCAGAGCAGGGACAGTGGAAAACGGAGCGCAGCAAAGTGTGGCATTCCAACCTCATTCCTACCTTAATAGGCTTGTTGGGGCCCCCCTGTTTGCAACTGGCAAAAATCCAGAAATTACCCCACAATATATGTCTTAGCAGGCTCAGCAGGAGATCTTGCAAATAGCATTCACCCACTCAAAGACTTAATTTCAGCTATCCCTGCCAGACCAAAGGGGGCTGCTAGAACTACGGTATTTTCAGCATATGATCTAGGGAAACATCAGCTAAGCAACTAGTAGCTCTGTAGAGAAGATAAAACTTTGAATTTTCCTCTTTACTGACACTTTACTGCAGAAATGCATCTTTTTCCCTTAGAAGAGGGTAAAAAAAATAATCTTTTTTTACAGGGTTCATGATTGTCTGCTTGCATACACAGTGGTTACTTATCCAGAGTCCTCTCTTCTAAAAGTTATAGAGGTAGTAAACAAATAACTAAAAATCTGCTCAGTAAGTTTCTACTTTTTCTTTATAAATTTACAAAAAGCAGTCTTTACAAGAATTAAGAAAAAACCCCAAACATAAATAAGTGTGAAAATAGTTACTTTTCGCTACCTTGTCAAATATTACAAATGCTTAGTTTGAGAATAAGATGGATATTTGTGAAGGAACAAAATTCCAGGGAGAATAATTTAATCATCAGCTTCTGGATTACAGTTAGAACTACAAAGTTAAAGCTTTTTGGTCATATAGGGTAGATCACGCACTATAAAATGACCCTGCTCTTTCTTTTTACACAGCTTTTAGCTATAATAACATCTATTTTGACCTCCTTTGCTCACAATTTTCAGTCTGGCAGATTGCGTATTCTAAAAATAGGTAAGAGGTTGTAAGTCAAAATGAAGAATGTGACTTTTCAAAGTAGAATAGACATGAAGAATCTTACTGTCTACCAGACTTCACAGCATTTCAGCAAAACATCATAACAGTGAAGCCCTAAAAAAAGAGTTATTATCTATCATAAGCTGTAAGTTTGTTCCTAGAAATCAAGATTTTCTTGAGTGGAATACAAAGGAAATAGCAAGAGAAGAGAAAATTGATGTGAGCAGTCCATACAGACTCTCCATGTCACTATCATATAAGAGAAAAACCTGCAGAGATTATCATCTTTACTTGATATCACTTAATTCAGTTAAATTGTTGAAGAGTCTGTATTTTGAAATGGAAGAAAAGGTGTATGCTCATGAGATGAGGTAAGTAATTAAGATTTAATCCTGTATAGAACTAGAGATTGTATACATTAAACACTTATATAAATTGCAATCAATTTAATTTTAAACTTTTGGGTTCACTGAGCCTGTGCATTGTATCTCTAAGGAATTCAAATGCAAGGAGTACATTTGTGCATATGTTCTTGCTGATCAGAAAAGAAATACTGGAGAAGACTGTAGGATGCTTGTTTGACAGCTTTCTGAGGAAGCAGATGAAACTTTAGATATCATTTTACCTCCTACACATGAACACTTTGAAGCAGGCCAGGCTCCACTTACTGTAAGCAGTAGCGAAAGTGCTGCTTCACTATATAAAATTTATATATCAATGTCATCTATTGACATGGTAGAGTTTTGGCTGTTGAACTGGATTAGCATAACAATTCCTTCCTCTGTCAAGAAAATGGAAGCAAGTTTGTCATGTAGTAAACTTCATCTAATCCAATAGGGAGAAGTTAGCCTGAAGTTAAAACCTTAAGCTACACCAAGCCTCAGCTCCCCAGCAGCAGTGATGTGGGCACTCTGTCTCAACCTACTGCTTGACGCCAGTTTGCACTTCGAACAGGTTTGCTTGCATTGATTACGTTTATCAGTGTGTCTCTGAACCCCAAAGAAGCAGTGGTGATTGTTCTATAGTCACACAAAAGACAGCACTTTGCATAGCAAAACCAACAGCATGGCAAACAGCAGAGAAAACTGATAAGAAAATAGAGCCACACTTTTAATACAGGCTTGAGTGTCAGTAACAGGCTGCTGTCCACAACAATGATGCACTTTCAGTTCTCCCTTTTACACCCCTGTAACACCCTACAAAGTCTCCACTGCTCTCACAGAACGGTAACCTCAGCTGGCAGATAGATGCTATCATTTATACTGCTGTAAGAGATGTGGACACAGTCCAAGTGGAAGAGACGACAGTTTCTGGCCTGCAGATCTTATAACTTGAAGGACAAAAGAGGGAGAACAAAGGGCAGGCCTAAGTGTTACAATGTGGAATGAGCACCGCCAGGGCAATGGTAAGCACATGCTCAGTTACAACCTTTCATTAAGCACAGACAGCAGCATTTCTCAGATGTCTTCCTATTTCATAGGGCAATGTTAGCTAGAATGAAAAGCAGTTGGCTCGGGATGCTGGTCAGATGCACTGGCGGAAATGAGAAGATCTAACTTCTCCTGTTACTAGACCACCACCGGGCCCACCCCTTTGCCAGGATGATGCTTGTCTTCTGAAGTCTGTGGGACTCATCACTGACTCCACATGTTCAAACAGCATGGAAAAATTACTTTTTTTCATCTTCCCTCCAGATCTACAGAAAAACGTACATATTTCCTTTCTGTTTCATCACTATGGTCTGTGGTTTTAACATCGCAGCTCAGACTGTGACAATGTTCTGCCTAAAATAAGACTCTTTACTATTGTCAGCACCAGGAACCCAGCAATGCAATCCACTCCCCCTTGAGGTGATACGAAAAGAAATCCTCAGTCGTTGAATTCAGAAGCCTAGGACAGGTCAAGGTTCCTGGAGCTCCATGCCAGCAGGTTCAACTGGTAGGCATATATCCCCAGTAGGCAGACCCACACATACATATATAACAAATATATACATATGCACATGGCCAACCACACAGATCAACACAGAGAAATGCTCAGCACTCATGCAAACAGCACCACAGGCCTTTTCCTGTTCCTCTCATTAGCTGATCAAGGTGAAAGTCCAGTACAGGAAAAGGTACACCTATGTGTACAATATGGATCTGTCCAGTAGCTGGACTGGACATACAAGCCCTTGAGGCCCAGAGCCGAGTCCAGCTGCTGGTGGAGGTCACCCTTGAACACATAAACAGGTGCACAAACACTTTATATATATTCCTCCAGTAAATAGTGTTAGGCATCCAGTCTATTTGCCAATCGTTCCTTGGACACTCTCATCCCCTGTTGTCTCACTCATAGAGGCACACACATATACACTGACTTGACCCTCCAAGCCTTGTGGTCTCCCTCATAAATGGCTTGATCCTTACAGTTGCCAACTCATAGACCCTCTGACCCCTATTTGGCTTTCCAAGCCTACTCTCCAGCTAACACTGGCTTTGTGTTGGCTAGAGATCACACTCTGAGCTGTAACCCTTCATTCACACCAGTTGTGGACTCCACAGATGTAAAGCCCCTGAGACTCAAGGACTGACTCCAGCTGCTGACCTCTATACTTGCACATGGAATAAAGAGTTTCTACAAAAAAAAGTAGATTTCAATAAAAAGACAGGACAGACTGTGCTGATCACGTAGAGGGTATGGCGAGACAAGTACTGACAATCAAGTGTTTACATGTTTACCAGCCTTTTTTTTCTCCTTTTCCCTCTATTTTCCACACCCCGTCCTCTTCAAAATACCTTGAGCTCTCCCTTTCTTCATCTTTGCTTCCTCTACTAAATATCCCATACTAAATATTGTACAATCCCATGATACTTTTCCCCTATAACCCGTCATGAGTCCTATACCTCCAGACAATGACCCCCTCAGTCTGCAAGGTTACCTGGAGAGATGTTCCTATTGACTCACCTTGATGGCTCATGTTGGACCATGGGCCTGACATTCCCCCATGACAGCTCTGGCAAGGCCCAGGCTGGAAGCTCCTTCCTATGCCTGCCATTGCACCTCTTTGTGTGCAGATGAGTCTTTTATCACAATCTAGTAAGTATAAGTGTTTACCAGCAATATCTGCAAATTGGCTGTAAAAGTCCCTCCAAAACTGTAACAGGCAAAGTCTTAATATTTAAGACAAAATGTAAACAGCATAGAAATATTGTGGGCAGAAAGTCTGCTTTCCTTATATTTGACTACTGCTCCAGGAACTACATAATCCTTTCTCTAGCTCCCCAGAGTGGCTTCAGTCTCCTTGCCTGCACAGATAAAGCTAATGAGCACATTTAAAGCTTGAGCCTTACCTAGTCCCAGAATTTGGAAATGCGGAATATGTAAAACTCCAACCAAAAAAAGGTTCCCGTGCCGAGTAGGCTCAACCTCCTAATCCTACTGCATTCAAAAGAAAATTGCTTTGTTTACATAAATTTGGCTTTCAGAATTTTTCACCAACAATCTGGCCAAATTTAAATCAGTATTTAACATTCAGCAAAAGTTACAGATTTCAGTGCATAGAAAGCCTAACTTACAGGATCTCCTAACACACAACAGATGTTCTTTAAACTGCAAACAAAGGCATGGGGTTGTTTTGTGAAAAGAAAAATCACTGCAACAGGCCAAGATTTTCTGGATAATGGGAGTCTCTATAGAATATACAACCACAGCTGCCTTGTCTGCCTGTATGTGATGTTTGAGATATCACTAGACACTGTACAAAACCAGAAGGAATGACTGAGAGAGCAGGTTGCTGGGCTGTAGCTGAGCAGCAGAGAGTTTGAGAGTAGCCAGGACACTTAAATCTAGGGAAGTAATTTCCAAACTCATAAGGTATCACAGTGTTCTAGGCAACTAGATGCAAGCAGAATATATAATTTTCTTGCATCCCAACAGCAAACGGAAGCAATAACCAAGAGAGTGGCAGCTTTTACTATTGCTGACTTCCAAGGAAGCCAGATCTTTATTTAATGAAGGATCTGTGCCTTTATTTCCCAGAAAGATGCTTGTACAAATGTGCTCTCTTACCTTCCCTCCTCCCCTATCCCAGCTTCACCATGTTCCATCAGCCAAAAAATATCCAGCAACAGCATAAGGGCAGAAGAGAGGGCAAGGGGAAAGGAGTTACAACGAAAAAAAAACCAACCCTCTGGACTACATTCTGTAATCAAATAGCCTCCAGGTTCTGCTCCAGGCTAGCCCATTTTTTTCCTCCGGCTGTTGGCTATTCCACCCTGCAGAAAAGAGCTGTTATTGTGCTCTGCACAGGTGCATAGAAAGGCTCCTAAAGAGAACTCCCAATGAACACAAGGCATAAACAAACTCAAGTGTGGTCTTCTCTTCAAGAAAATAATTCAGCCAATGTGAAACTCCCTCCTTGTAATAAATTAGCTCCTAAGAGTATTCAAAAGCTAACCTTTGACCTCCTCCCGTATTATTCTCATGACCACCAGTGGGAGAGGAGGTCAAGTTGGTCAGTTCTTCTCACCAGTCACTGATGCCTCTTTAGCAAAGGAGGGCTGGGGGAGGAGGGAAAAGAGAAAGAAGAAGAGAGGGAGGGGGAGGAGAAAAATCAAATTTGCTTCTCCATTGAAACATAGGCTTAGTAAGTAAACCAAGGAGGCCCAAGCCTCCCCCGGCAGGCGTCCAATTTTACAACACATTTGTAAGTGTGCTGCTGTCTAAATATACTCAACACAGAGAAATTCCACACCATGGCTACAGCAAGCGGGCCAGCACTCTGCAGCCAGCTGCTGCAGGATTTTTCGGCGGTTGGTCTGCAAACTAAAACCATGGAAAGCTAATGGAAAGGCCGCAACTGGCAGCTTGTCTTGGCCGCCTTGCATACATAAGGCTCGTCTCCTGATTGAAAGCATATGAAGAAGGTTAGGGTGCTAAAAATAGAATAATTTGTTAAGTGGCACATTCCACCTACCCGTGGCTGGCACATGCTAAGTTCATTCATACTCATAAGACATTCCTTGCCAATCTGTTCTGACATTTTTCACTTAGTGGGTAGTAATTTTTAGAATAACAATAACATGATAATATATAGTTTCAGATAATCGTTGTTAATAAAACTACACATTAATTTGTTTCCTGTGTCACGGGCAGTTTCATAGGAAACCTCTCTTTTGACAATATGGATAGTTACAATACTCCTGGTAAAAGGAATTCTCTGTAAAGCATTCCACCTATCTGTAGCTGGCCAGCATTTGATTTATTCTGCCAGCATATGCATCAGGCTGGACTGTGAAAAGAACCCACTTTTATTTTTATTTTGAGCACAAAAGCTGTTCTGTAGTTTCAGTACCTCCCATTGCCTGGATACTTCTCTGTCACCTCTGCACTTTGCATTGCTGAGGGGAAAGACTGGGACTTTCAGTAAAGTATTACATTGAATATTTACCTTGTTAGAACAATATTAATCTGAAAGTCCATTTCTAGGCAAAGATGAGCATTTTTATCCCTGCATTCAACAATATATAATACATCTACTTGGCAAATCATCACTGCTGCATCCTAGCTCCTCCTCATAAATCCGTGATAAAGTCTTCTGAGAAACTGCTTTGCCATTATCTTATAAAACCATAAACAAGAAAACACCTGTCCATAAAACAAATCTAAATAATATACTTCCATTATAATTAAAAGGATAGTTCAGTTAACCGGAGAAAGCTGAACACATTAAAGGTAAAACAATAAAAAAGGCAAGAAATCTTCATGCAGACAGAATGAATACAAATATGGTGGTTTTTTCAATATTGTTAAACTAATATAATTTATAAGGAAAATTATAATCTGGAGTCAGAAAAAAAAAAGTCAGGTTGACGGCTTTTATTTCGTTTTTTAAGTTGCACGAGTCTTGTAATGAGTTCACATTAAATTTAAACAATTTTTTCTACTCTCGATTTTCACTCCACAGTTCCACCCAGTTTTGGAGACTATCACTGTACAAGACTACCTTATCATCTTTCATCCATTAGAGTTATATAAGTTTTGTAATTTAACAACTGACGTGTATTTTGTACACTCTTCTTAAGAAATTTATCTTTCTATGAAATTTAAGTTATTTTTATCTTGTCTTTTAATAAATCAATCTGGTATGAAAGGTTACATTCATTCTAACAATAAATACGACAGCTATTATCTAATAGCTTTCAAAGACTAATTGCCATTTCTCTCTCTTTGGAAATAATGCAAGAATATACATGGTGTTGACTCAGACGTGAAAAAAACCAAAGTGATGTCTTTTCCAAGACAGCAAAGAAAAACTGTCAACTTCACACAACCAGCTACTATACTGGACCCATATGAGTTGTGATGTCAGTCAATCAATGTAAAAAATAAAAAACAAATCATAATGCAGAGTCCACTAGCGTAGCATTTTCTGTTTCACTAAGATGGCAAGTAGTAGATACAAGGTGTCAGCTTAATTTTCAGAATCTGAATATTTCAGAATAAACATGCAGCTGTAATAAGCGAAACAGGAAACTACTCCAGCGTGAGGCTACTGCTGATCTCACAGTTGCTTAATGATCTGTGTAAAACAAGCAGCGTGATAATGTATCAGCTCTCAATGGATTACTCACAGTAAACCACCATTATAAGGGGCCGTGCTTGTATCACGCTGTCAAGCAACACAGGTTCTAAAATTTCATTAAGTCTGACATACCTAGGTCAGTCCCTTGCTTAATAATTGTACAGTCAGGTTTCCTACCACTTTAACCCAGGAAAGCAGCTATCTGATTACACTAGCCATACATAACCAGTGTGTTTTCTGGTTCAAGCTGAGGGACTCAAGAATAAGAGAAAGGATGGAGTTTTGAGCAGTACCTTGCCAGGCTGGATGAGAGGAGGAAAGCTTTCATGCTTTTCCACTTCATAAGTACATTTTAGTGTTTGGCTGAACTAAGGTTTGTGGCAAAGAATATGCACAGGCATCCTTTGGAAAATACACAATCAGATTTCAAAATGTTTTTTTCCATTTTAGAGTGTAGCTGCTCACAGTCTCAGATAACTCTCTTCATACAGGGATTGGCCCCACAGGGAAGAGGAACTGGGCAGGCTTGAGGGGTGGGCTAGTGCAAATTCCATGAAGTTCAACTAAGCCAAGTGCAGGGTCCTGCACCTGGGATGTGGCAATCCCAGGCATAAAGAGAGGTTGGGCAGAGAACAGATGGAGAGCAGCTCTGAGGAGAAAGACCTGGGAGTGCTTGTTGATGAGAAGCTCAACATGAGCTGGCAGTGCACACTGACAGCCCAGAAAGCCAACCATATCATGGGATGCACCAAAAGAAGTGTGACCAGCAGGTCACGGGAGGTGATTCTCCCCCTCTACGCTGCGCTCATGAGACCCCACCTTGAGTACTGTGTCCAG
>VZRU01002364.1:69011-102383 GCA_013398155.1 Pedionomus torquatus
CAGCCCAGAAAGCCAACCATATCATGGGATGCACCAAAAGAAGTGTGACCAGCAGGTCACGGGAGGTGATTCTCCCCCTCTACGCTGCGCTCATGAGACCCCACCTTGAGTACTGTGTCCAGTTCTGGAGTTCTCAACATAGAAAGGACATGGACCTGTTGGAACGGGTCCAGTAGAGGGCCATGAAGATGACTAGAGGAATGGAGCATCTCTCTTATGAAGAGAGGCTGAGAGAGCTGGGGCTATTCAGCCTGGAGAGGAGAAGGCTCCAGGGAGACCTTCTAGCAGCCTTCCAGTATCTGAAGGGAGCCTGCAGGAGAACTGGAGAGGGACTCTTTATCAGGAAATGTAGTGACAGGCCAAGAGGTAACGGTTTCAAATAGGAAGAGGGGAGATTTAGATTACCTATTTAGGAAGCAATTCTTTCCCGTGAGGACGGTGAGGCACTGGAACAGGTTACCCAGAGAAGTTGTGGATGTCCCATCCCTGGAAGCGTTCAAGGCCAGGCTGGATGGGGATTTGAGCAACCTGGCCTAGTGGGAAGTGTCCCTGCCCATGACAGGGGGGTTGGAACTGGATGGTCTTTAAGGTCCCTTCCCACTATAACCATTCTATGATTCTATAAACTGTTATGAGATGAAGCAATGCAGATGGCTCAAAACAGGCTGCAAAGTGTAAACATTTCTCCTACACTTCAACTCCAAGGAGCAGATANAACTTCTTCATGTGGAGTGAAAGAGCCAACAATCTCTTCTAAGCATCACTCAAGCCTTCATAAAAAAAAAANTATAACCATTCTATGATTCTATAAACTGTTATGAGATGAAGCAATGCAGATGGCTCAAAACAGGCTGCAAAGTGTAAACATTTCTCCTACACTTCAACTCCAAGGAGCAGATACCAGAAATGCTGAAGACCGTCAGGACAATGTGTTTTACCAGCTGGACAAACAGTTGGTGGAACAGCACATTGATCTAATTGTGCCACACAAGGGCGAACTTGAGATCATGCACAGATTACTACCTGAGCTGTAGACTGAATATAAAAGCTTCCCTGTCTTCATCCATAATAAACTTACTAAGAAGAAGTACTGAGTCTCATAAAGTTCATGTAGAGAATCCTTTGTGTCAGCCACTTCATGAAAACAGATATTAATAATGAGATCTGTGAGGCCATTAATACCCTTCAATGTCACTGTAATCCAGCAAGAGCCCAAACAGGACTACTCCCTCAGCCCTCAGCGCTAGGTCCTTCTGTGGGAACAGTGTAAGCCTAAGAACCAGGATGGAAATGAGATTTTAGCCTCATAGCTATGTTTTTTTTCTCTCATTCCACCTGAAACCTGATCAGAAAATACTGCTTAATGCATGAGAGAAAGCAGTAGTAAAAAATACATTAAAATACGTACATTTTCACCCACTAAATTACCAGAGAGAACCGTTACCCATTGGCACACGTGCAAAGAAGATGCTGTCATTCATAAAAAGCCCACGTGTCAGAAGAGGAGTCAAATGAGGAAATAGAGGTTAAGAGCTCCGATAAATACATAGAAAATCAGGACAGAAAAACCCAAAGGGTGCTGATATTTATAAGATATTTGGCAATACAAGTGGAACAAAACTTGCCTACATTGACACAATGAGCTTTCTGGACGGCAACAGGCCTGCAGCCAGAGAGATGCCAGGCAGCCTTTACTGTAGCCCAGCATTCTGGTTTTGAGTTCAGGACCTTTGCTCTGTGCAGCTTCAGCACGAGCATGCTGCTACTTTCAGGGAGTTATTTGTTTTACTAAGTGCCTTTAAAAATTTAATTTAATCTAGCATGAAAAAGCATCCGATACATTCCTGTAATGGTTTGAAAGCATTAAAAAGCAGCCCTGAATTCAGCCTCAAGTTATTCTTGGCTAATAGTACAGTATTTGAGGGAGGAAAAAAAAAAAACAACAACAAAAAACACCACAACAAAAATCTCCAAAACCACCAAAAAAAAGCACATTAAANTAGAATTATTGAATGGTTAGAGTTGGAAGGGACCTTAAAGATTATCGCATTCCAACCCCCCTGCCATGGGCAGGGACACCTCCCAGTAGACCAGGTTGCTCAAAGCCCCATCCAGCCTGACCTTCAACACCTCTAAGGATGGGGCATCCACAGCTTCTCTGGGCAGCCTGTTCCAGTGCCTCACCACCCTCACAGGAAAGAATTGCTTCCTGCCATCTAATCTCAATCTTCTCTCTTTCAGTTTAAAACCATTACTATTACCATTACAATCTGTTACATCCTACCTATTACCAATGTATTTCTCCCATATTGAGAATACAATACATTAAGATTTTGGAGGTTTCACATGTGCCAAACATACAGGTGCAAGTCTTCAACATCCTGTACTCCCTGAGTCATGTCACAAAAAGCCAACAGGATTAAATCCTACAAATATTTTCAGATTTTATTAAGAGAAGTAAGGCACAAAAGTATGAGGACAACTAACACAAATCTGAGGGTCGTGTCTAGTTTTACACTGCAAAGATAAGCAAATCACATAATTAGGAGGACACAATTTCTTGTGACCCCTTCTATGCATTCTTATATTCATAATTAAAATAAATAGTTTAAATGTAATTTAATTCAAATCATCATGTGTTTCAGAGACTGGTGAAAAAAATTTTGAATGGCTTTGCCCTGGAAGCATAAAACTGAAACATTCCAAACTTTAAATTCCTTTTTAAGATTCAGTTTAGATTTGGTGACAGATTCATAATTATTTGTGCTTTGCATGTAAATTGGGATTAAAAGTATTTTATCTTAATCTATTTATATAAAATAAACTCACACAAAAAACATTAAATCCATTAAATTTGTGGATAATCCTTGGTCATTTCAGAAAAATGTTATTTTATAAAGTGTAGCTGTATATGATTAACAACTGTATTAAACTGAATTTTTATCTCACAGAAAACTTCTCTGTACCAGCAAAATTATGCAGCATGTTTTGAAATTGTACAAAGATTCTTAAAAACTTGTTAGATCTGCAGTGCAGAACTCATATGGTTTTAGAAAACATGACCTGCTTTTACCTTTTTAACGAGACCAAGTCAGTAAAAATAAGGATGTCTACCTGAAAGTGATCCAACACTGTATTGTGTTATAAACTATAGTATATAAATAATTTTAATTAGATTGATTCCACACTGAATTTTGCATCATTTTCAGATTAACTATTTTTTGAGTGATTTTTAAAATGAAGAAAAGAATGTGACAAATTTTTAATAATGCCATTGAATGAATCCTCATCACTGACAAACTACTTGCCAAATCCAGGCCAAATTTGGGCATATTTTGGTTGCACTTAAAGTGTAGGGTGTGAGGTTTCTTCCAGTTTTCCAAGAAAGCAGTTCAGATTACTTAGAGGCTAAGGCTGAGGAGCAGATATTTTTCCAAACTGAAATTTTTCAAGATTTTTATTTGGAAATAATCGAAAATTAGAATAAGATCTCCAGGAAAAAAAAAAAATCAGATCATTTTGTTTATACATCGACTTTTTTTTTCATTTGCATTTGTTTACAATGTTTTAAAATATTTAACTCAAGACTCATTTAATAAAACCTGGAATTTAGTTCTTGAACTAAATCAAACCATTTAACAAAAAGATGCTCCTTAATTCTTTTAAATATTAACAGATTTAACAACCTGCGAAGAAAAACAATGTTAAAGTACAAGTTAAATAGTCTATATTTCAGGGCTTATAACATGTTTTAGAACAGCAAAATGGAGAGTAGCTTTGTTTGATTTAAAGATGCTGTAATTCACAACTGAACCATACCATGTTTTCATAAATACCATTACGGATCAAATTCAAGCATAAAACCAATATTGTCCCGGCATTTACTCAGCTCAGTACAGACACTCAGATGAAGGACTGATCTTATGATTAAAACCATTTTTGCCTGAGACTGGTCCAGCTTCCAGACCCGGACAGATGTACTCTTGGTCAACTAAAAAAGCTGCACACACCCACTACTCTGTCATGTAACACAGGGGCCCAATTCCATGCCAACTGCTCTAAATCAGAAGCTTAAATCCTCCAGTTCTGGATAAATTCAGACCTGTTGTCACACAGCTCCTTCATAATCTCAGGCAAGCTCCTTAATATCTTTGCATCTCAGACTTTGAATTGTTATCTCTCACTTTCCAAAGTGATAGTACATCCTTTCCTTTTTCTCTTATGACTACCTAATCCTTTCAGACAAACTGAATTCCTCTCTCCCAGCCACAGCACTAGAACTAACAGCAATAAATGCCATTTAGTGAATATGCCAAAAAAAACCCCAACAACTAAAATCCATTTCTTAAAATGGCACATTAATTTCTTCAGAAAAACAAACAAACATACATAGGGTTTATTTCTGAAATTTCCANGATTAATTTCTTCAGAAAAACAAACAAACAAACAAACGAACATACATAGGGTTTATTTCTGAAATTTCCATCAAACTCAGGCTTTGTCAGTGTGCAATAAAACAGAGTTTTGCCTGGGTTTATAAGCAGTTTGTCAATGGGGAACCAGGGCAAATATTTTCTGCTTTGAAGTATCAGTGAAGGCGCGCACTGTCCCTGTTTATGAATGAGTTTAGAATCCAGTGAACTAGAAAACAACTGTGCCGTAACAATTTGGACTAGAAAGAAGACAAATATGCTCTATTCTGAGTGACCATACCCTCTATATAATGTTATGCAGTGTTTAACTGCAAATATCTCTGCTACAATGAAATATAAAGGCTGTTTTATTTTCTAAACTTCATAGGATTTTTATACATGCTTTTTTTTTCCACTGTGGAGTTGTTCTTTTTAGAAGTGTTTGTAGGCAATTGGTTTTAAAAGGGCTCCAGGGGGCTATTCCCTACTGTGTTAAGCTGTTTTGATATTCTTTTACAAGCACAGTCTTAAAGTTGTTCTCCCAGATGCATTGTCTTACTAATCAGCTTTATGAGGTTCAAGGTCGCCATTCGACATTAATTATTCATTGTACACTTCACAGCTGGTGACGATGCTTAAAATGGCAAATAATATGCATGTTCAAAAATACATTCATAAACAAACTTCTCCATAAAGCTGCAGATGAGAAGAACAAGAAATTAGAAGAAAAAAAAAGACATAAGATTAGCATGGTACTACAGAAAGATGCATTAAGATCACCTCCAGAAACACCTGTGGCTTTTCTGTCTCTATACACACATTTTTGGTTATCTCAAAATTATCCACAATGGATAAAAGGCAAGTTGTGGCCACTGATATTAAAACTGTCCAAAATCTATGCTAAGGCATACATAATAAAATCAAAAAGAACAAACTGGATCTTTAAACCCCTTTGTTCAAAATGAGAAAGTCAAAATGCTTGAGAAAAAAGCATTGTTGAATGAAATCTCATAGCATGCAAAGAGAGTATAAATATCTTTTATAGTAGCCCTTGTATGTGTTCTAAATCTGTGCAGTGTCAATTTTAGAAAGGTTTTTTTCTTCTTCTTTAGGCAAGCCAAGGCTAGTCACACATTGACAGTGGCAGGAATGATGTCATCAGCAAAAAATAAGCCTTTTTTTAAAGGACTATTTAGATTTTGGCAAACTAGTGTGGGCAAGCTGCTACAACAGATTCTGCCTGCTCTCTCCTCTGCTGTACTAATTCCTTAACTTATTAAGGATTCAAGAACAGTTGAGGCTTTGAAATGGAGTGGAACCAGAGCCAAAAACTCCTATTATAAGTCTAATTATACTCAGTTCCTTCCATACACATTCTAACAAACATAGCACTTCTCTGTGTACAATATACTTGCTTAACCGAACCTTTCTTTAATGATAGTACCATATTAAAGACCTTCTGTTTTCTTTTCTGATGTCCTGTTTTATAGTTAAAATACAAAATACTTGCTGCCTCCACTCAATCACACTTCTGCAATTACTGGGTGTCTCCTGATAGCACTTCAGCAATTATTTTTATCTGCAGCTGGATTTTTTTTCTTTCCTCTGCATGTTAATTTCTTGGTTTGTTTAGACAAAATATGTTAAGCTGATTTCAAAAATATGGTTTAGAAAGTGCAGGACACTGCCAGCTGTTATTTAATGCTTTCAGGCTGACGCTTTGTGTCCAGGAAAGTGGGTCCTGTGATGATTCTCTTGTCAATAACTGCTGAACTGACATTTAACAAATGGATCTGATTCAACACAAATATTGAAACTCATATCTTAATTTTGGCACAAAGTTATTGCTTAGGTTCTTCTCAAAAGCAAGAGGCAGCTTAAGTTTTTTAACACTGTTGAATTTCTAAAGCATGTTCATTTACAAAACTTTATTCAGTTATCAAGTCTACTCCATTTCTCTTCATCAGTCATAGAATCATAGAATGGTTAGAGTTGGAAGGGACCTTGAGGATCATCGATCAATGATAGTTTATGATAGCTTGGGAAAAATAAAGCAATTTTTAACTATACACCTTATATTGGCTGCATGCTGTTTCTTTTTTTAAACAACTGAATTCTTAAAGCACAAAATTTCATCAGTGGCAAAATAAGTGGTCAAATTAATCATATAAATACATTTCAGAAAGAAACCAATTTTTATTTCCAGCTCTGCTTGATGCAGGAATGAAGCATATGAAAACATAATTTCTGTAAGTGGACAGACAGAAATCGCTCTTTAAAAAAAAAAAATTAAGAATGTAAACACGATGTCTTTTTACATCCATTGTAAATCACAGAAATTCTGTTTTTTTAACATTTCATAATTTTATCAACTTGGTTTAATTTATAGGCAAAACTAACTATGGTATTTCCCCCTTCTTCTCTGAACTCTATCTATGCTTCCAAAACTATCTAGAAGACATGTGGGCAGGCTGTAAAACAGCAAGTTTAAGATCTCAACTATCCCATTTTCTGGTTTTCTTTTCCTATTGCGAGTTCTGTCATTTGCTGTATGGTATCTGGTATCATCACAAACAGCCTGTGTCACTCTCATCAAGAAAACAAAGCTTGCATTTTAGGCACAGAATGTGGGTGAGTAATACCAGCCTGTATTTTGAACACAAACAGTAGCGATGACTCCAAAGTGTAGGCATAACGACAATGGCTTTGTTTCAGGAGAGCACATCTCTACCTCCGTGTATTCCACTGCTTTTCACTTAACAGATTTAAGAAAATCTGTGCCTCCCTTGCTCACGCAGAGTTATACATTAGCCTGTAAATAGTTCCTGACCCTTTAGCTCTGGGGATCAGCGTCTCTGACATTAAATCAGAAATGAGAAAGGAAGCATTAAGCTGTAGCCTGCTCTTGCTAAGAACCTCTGCTCAGGCAGCCGCTCAGCAAAAGGGCATCATTAAGAAAAAAGCTTGAAAACTTTTCTGCTGTTTTTGTACATTTGCAAAGTATACTGGACTATGCCATGATCAATGCGCAACTTAACCTTTTCCAGTTCAGTTTTCCCTTTGATTTCTGTTGACATAAAAGGTATTAAGTGTCTGACTTCAAAGAACAGCCAAGTGTGGATATTTGTCGTTCAGCATGGTGGTCTTTGCAGCTTCTTTTGTCGTTCTGTTTTTTTTTTTTTTCTTTAGCTGACTTACTGTACAAACATTATGATTTTAGCCTCCCTGTCTCACTAGTCACCCCTACAAAAATTATACAACCAGTACAAATTATCCTGGTAGCCAAATGTAACGTATTCCCAGAACATTTTCCACTTCTTTAAAATTGTAAAGTCACAATCTTTCCAAAATTTTTTGTACTCACATCAAACATTACTCTGAAAACTTACAAATAATTAAGACATTATAGTTGTACTGGCAATTATACCCTCAAACTTAGAAGGAAATAAGAAGGTTAATTTCCTTTCCAATTTTTACACTGGACACTCTCTAGAAATAAAAAATAAAACCCAAACCTTGGGTATTTTCTGATTAATTCAAATAGTTTTTTACCATAGTGATTTTTTTCTATATTTATCATCCTCAGTTACAGCTAAGACAATATTGCTCCCCTGAGTAAAGCAAGGGGAAAAAAAAAGCAGAAGCAACTGTGAACACTGAGATACAAAGCAGTGGCTTTTGTTAACAGAGTGCTATAGCTGGAAGCTGTCACTCATTCACACACTGGACCAGCTGGTGTAGATTAATGCAGCGCTCCTAAATTTAATAGAGATGTACTAATTTACACTAGTGAGAATCTCAGACAGATTTTTGGACCCCTGAATACACAACAAGCAAGCAACTCCTCTGCAATAATTACGGATGAAACACTCTGGCCTGTGTTCTGTCTGAGCTCATCTCATGTATTATAAATAAGATTTCTCATGGCTCCACCCCATGTGCACATCCACAGCACAACCACCTGCGTCAAGCTACCTGGGTCACTGTTCAAACATGACATGGTGATGTTGCACTGCTCCTGGGGTGCATAGTTATCAGAACTTCATCACAAAGATCACGTCTTAAGAGGCAATCTACAGGCTGTACAAAGACTTCTCTCCTGTTGCTTGACTGTAGGTCCAGATCACATTACTGATGCTATAGCTGCCTGTTCCACCTTATGTGCAAAGCACTCTGTTGGAAAGCTGGCAGCATGGTGCATTCATCAGCACTAATGATTTGAGTGAAATATCCTGAATTCTCATTGTAAATTTCTGGGGAAGTCTATGCTGAGGGGAATGAAATTTTCCATAGTTCCAACTTTAAAAAAGCAACGTCACCAAGTACCAGAGACCTTCTTGCACTTTTGGAAAAGAACAATGCAGGACTTTCAAACACTTGCAGGGGGAGCAAACCTTTTTGCTGTTAATCCTGTTGTCAGCACACTTCCTATAGCTAAAAATAGGTTTCAGAATGCTTTACTGTTTGGACACTGCTGAAGTGCAAAAAGTTCCTTCATTTAGTACCACCTTCTCCACCCTATCCTACCCAGGTTCCCAGTACAGCCCCTTCCCAGGTGTCATAGATTCTTGTTGGCCTTGCAGCTGCAGCTCTACTCCTCCTCCCTGTTGCTGGCATGGAGAGGCTAGGCGAGCAACAAGAAAAGCAGGTAGGGCTACCTGAGCAGCTGAACTGTGAGAAACGGGGCCAGATTTTTGGCTGAGGAACAGCACCATGACGCTATAACACCACAGTGGTATTCTCCACAAAGAATTTGGAGTACTGTTTGGTGCGTCCTACATTTTTAGGAGCATTGGCAGATTTCATCAAAGAAAAAAAGAAGGAGGGGGGGTGGGGGTGAAGTACATGCTGTGGACAGTGAAGGCAAACATTCTACTTCACTGTAGCACCTTCAGGGAATCTGGTCCATTGTTTTTATAAATGAATTTTGAATTTCCCACAGGACTACTTAGGGAGTCTGAAGGGATATGAGAAAAGAAAATAACTTGCTCGTCATGAGCTGGTATGATCCTATGTGGTAAGAATGTTATTTGGACAAAAAGGACAAAGGGTCCAAGATAATATATAGATGATTTGGGACAGACATTTTAGTAGGGCCTGTTGGCATAGGTTATGGTTTTAAACTAAAAGAGGGTGGATTCAGACTAGATAGAAGGAAGAAGGATCTGAAGGGAGTATCTGAAGGGAGCCTACAGGACAGATGGAGAGGGACTCTTTGTCAGGAAGTGTAGTGATAGGACAAGGGGTAACAGTTTTAAATTGGAAGAGGGGAGATTTAGATTAGATACCAGGAAGAAAGTCTTTCCTGTGAGGGCGGTGAGGCACTGGAACAGGTTGCCCAGAGATGTTGTGGCTGTCCCATCCCTGAAGGTGTTTAAAGCCAGGCTGGACAGGGTCTTGAGCAACCTGGTCTAGTGGGAGGTGTCCCTGCCCATGGCAAGGGGGTTGGAACTCCTTCATCTTTAAGATTTCTTCCAACTCTAACCAGTCTATGATTTTAAGAACTTATTTTATGCTGAGAGTGATGAAACCATGGAACAGGTTGCCCAGAGATGTGGCAGATGCTCCATGTCTGGAAATATACAAGGTCAGATTGAATGGGTCTGTGAGTAACCTGGTCTAGTTTAGGATGTATCTGCTTATTGCCAGCAGTTTTGGATCAACTGATAAAAAAAGGAAAAGGCACAGGTCTGCTTTTAAAAAATAGATAGGAAGGAAACTCCCTAACATTTTTTTTTCCAGTGCTGAATGGCTGTCTCTTCAGAGTAGCGAGTAAAAACAGAAAGAATGAACATGAGCCAGACTGTGCATGGTGAATGAATGTGGCCCTGTATATCAAACTCTGTGAGTTAGGAAAGCCAAAAGGATATCATTCTCTTTCCAGTCCTTCCACTGAGTGAATTATATAGGATCTATCCCCTCTTTTTGCACTAGAGTCCACCTGCAAAATGGAAATAACATCAGCAGTCTCTTCTGTAAAGTGTTTTGAGATCTACTGTTGAAAAAACCCAAAATATCAAAGAAACAAATACCAAAAACCAAACCATAAAAAAAATTAGTTTCTTAAATAATGAGTTTCATGAGAACAGTGCTTTTAAACTTTGTGTCAGTGTCGTAAATGCTGTTTGCATATGATTACAGTACTATTATTCTACCTGGGCAAGGTGAACTAAAACAGCAGCTAGGTTTTTTGCACAACTTTTCTGCTTTGGTTTGTTTTTGTGTTTTGTTTTATTTTTTACCAATAGATCTCAAAATACTTTACAGAAAAGAGAGTTGATGTTATTTCCATTGCAGACTCTTCATGCTGCCCTCACCTTCCAGTAAACAGAAAGCTCATGCTAAGCAACAAATCAGTGTCAAAGTCAGGAACAGAACCCAAGAACTGAGCAGCGTTTCTTGTGCTCTAACTAGAAAAGGGAATATTTCTCAAATTGAAAATTAGCTTTTACTCCCCTTTAGGAATCAAGCCAGTAAAGCACACTTGTGTTTGGCCATGGGAACTTTTTTACTGATCCAAATCATTTTTATGGCAGTATTTGCTAGCTGCAACAGGCCTATAAAAAGATAATACTCAACACCATAGCCTGTATTTCTTTTACTGTTTGCTGAATTTTAAATGCAATACCTGTAGCCACAAAACCATAACAGAGAAGAAAGTAGAAAAACAAAGTGAAATTTAGATGAGTGAAGAGAGTTATTACCTACTACCTACATAGAGTAAGGCACATTAAGAAAAAAAGAAAAAAGATGAAAACAGAAATTAACTTTCCAGTGAAGACAGTTCCTACAGATGACATGCAATGTTTTGTTCAGAGCATTTCAGTGATCTATTACGTGAATCAATATACAGATTTTATAAGTGTGTAAGGGTGTACCTGTCAGGTACAGAAGCTTTACATTTCCCCCAAAGGCAGACATGCTGATCTATACAGCCTTTAGAAACAAGAAAGAAAGACTGGGGTCTTGTTTTTCTTGCATCCTTCTCTGCCACTGTCACTTCACTACTGTCATCAAGAAAAACACAGAAAATGTAAACTCTAGGATTAATATCTTCCCTTCTTCCCCCCCTTTTTTTCTGCTAGAGGCTCTTTATCAGTTCTTACAGAATTGTGTCTTGCAAAAAGAGTTGGCTTATGGAGTAATATTATAGCAGTTCTAATTACTGAAGTGAAAAGTCACCAAAACAAACAGATTCAGTCTGCTACTTTTACTCATAATTTCTGAAGTGACATAATGCAGCTTCTTTTTAAGGCTTTCTTGAAAAAACAGCAATTTCCTGTGTTTATTTTGTCTTCTCTTCTTATTTCAGAAGTCTTTCTGATTTGTGGCAGCAGATGTGATCTACATGATAGCAAGTTCTTTTACCAACAATGGGTTTTAGTCTGTATGAACACTGGAGAAATAAAACCTTTGGAGTATTACTGCCTTCATAGAGTTCTACACAGATATTATCATGAGCCTTTCAAAAGATTGTCACTTACTGTTTGTTTTAAAAAAGAATAATCTCAATATTTAATTACTGGTACCATTATATAACAACTTGTGATCTACTATATGCCTTAAAGTTCTGCCTTAAATTTGATCCATTTTATTCAGCTGTGCAGAATGGAAACTCATATGGTCTTTGTTATCTTGCAAGAACTTGACAATCTGTGTAGTAGGACTTTTTATGTTTGCTCATCTTACTGAAGGAGGATTTTACAGACATCATGGAAGCTAAATGGACTAGAGTAAAAGATTTCAGTGTGACTTTTTACTGTTCTGACTTTAAGTCAAAATATAAATATTTCTAATAAATAAGCATATTTATAACATATTTTTTAAAAAAAAACAAGCTCCTGGCCAGGGGTCACAGACATCTACTGCTAAAAAGACATTTCAGGAACAAATTTTAAATAAACTGCAATAATCAAGTTAATTAGAAATGGGGAGAGAAAGCATAAATTCTGGAAAATAATTTATTTGCAGAGAGGAGAAGAATAGCAGGGAGGAAGAAAACTTTCTAGAATTCAATTCAAAATCAAAACTGAAAGTGTCAGAATTTCACATAAGGAAAGACACTGTCATGCTGTCAGAAATGAGTAAATATTGATGTCAGATGAAAAGATAGCTGATATAGACCAAACATTTAGTCACAAATGGATCATAGAAAATATCAAAATCTTCTGACATAGCCATCTAGCAGAGTACTGTACCATACTTTTCTCAATCCTCAGCAAATGCTAGAACAGGATTTTTTACAGGTCTTCAATAGAATATTTTTACCTAATGAAGCTAATATGAAGATTATTATATATGCTGACTGTACACAGGATGGCATCATATTTTTACCTAATGAAGCTAATATGAAGATTATTATATATGCTGACTGTACACAGGATGGCATCTGAGTATCATAGAAAACTTTTCACAGTCTGTTTTTAATAGAGTTCTTAAATATGCTGCTATGTGCTTACTAAAAACACTGCACGAATGAAAAGAAATGCTCTGAATAATCTATTCATATGATCCCATTGGTGATACACAGAACCTACTTTTTAAAGATGAGACTACCGAGTTCATGCTTGAGAAAGGGGAAAAAAAAAATCCAGGGGATCTTTGACAGATACTTTCAGGGAGGGAGAGAGAAAGATATAGGCTCAGTATAAAACCATCCTCTCATAGGAATGCTCCCAAGAAGAAAATATCCTCCAGCCACAGCAGTAAGCATGAACTCAAGTTTCTGTCAAGTGTCAGTTGTTAACACTCTACAGCTCCAACTAGCCAAAAAAAGACCCATCGTATCACATTTAAGACATGAAGCCATGAACAAGGAAAAACCAAAATCGTTTATAAGAAACTGAGACTCACATAGAAGAATAACTAATGCGTTTGAAAGAATAATGACAGTCAATTTACTTCATTAACTGAGCACCTCTTTCTTTCATTCATCAATCTGTCTCTAAAAGATTCGTTCCATTTTTCCTACTCTATGGTATGTAAAGCCTACCAACATTGAGACAGGATAAAAGATAAATAGTTTACTCATATTTAGTACACCCAGTTTTATGACATAAGAAATATTATGCTTGCACCCTGGCTAAGACAGACACACCGTCCTGGCTAGGTCTCTTTTCCCTACCTATGTACTTGCTGAACAGAGACTTCACAGTGAAATTCCTCAAGTTTCTGAACTAGTTTATTTTTTCCCCCCCAAAAAAATCACCTGAGCTTGAAAGAGAAAACCCTCACAACCAGATAATTTGAAGAGGTAAAATGAATGCTTAAAATAAACTTCCCTATGCTTATTTCCCAAGAAACCAGAAATAGATATTCTGCATAAAACAATCCTGTACTATTCTGATTCCCACAAGAAACTTCACATTTTGTTCCCTCTTTTGTTTATAAAGTTACAGTTAACTTGAGCATCACCCACTCGAGAGAAAACAAGCCGTTCGTTTATTACAAGGATCAAGTAACATAAATCTGCAGATGCTGCACTTACCACCCACAGAGTCCTGAAACATGCACACAGGTAAGCTCTCAATAAACCAGTACCTAATGCTTAAGAAGCACAACAGCACTGACAGTTCTATAGGACATAGCAAGGCTCACCATCACTGCATAAAGTTTGTCGGGAAAAGGTGTTCAAATTCTAACAATATAGTCATTTGGGAGGAAGATTCTCTTTGGATGTGAGCACTCCTTATTCTAAAGCCTTCAAATGCCTATAGTTTCTATGATCACTAAACAGAGAGGATGATTTACTCCACTTACTGTTTGGCTCCCTCAATTTTGAATAGAGTAGTAGCCAGTTACTTGCTGTTCTTGCTGAGAAGCTCACTCTACTCTTTTCAGGGAAAATGCAAGGAAGTCATGCCTAGAATTATTTGTTATCGTTGTGGGTCTACAGAGTCCAATTGCCTTCTCCACACACAAGCTCAGTACCTCTCTGCATTGTCTGCAGAAATCTCGTCTGTTCCCTCAGCTCATAGTGTTGAAGCCTCTCCCTTAGAGAAATACTCAAAAATGTCTTTCCTGTGAGACTCCCCACAGAGGGCTAGGCTTTATCACACACCAGCACCAATACCATATTTCAAGTAAGAAAAAGAAAGGAAAATGGAAGAAAACGGGGATGGGAGGGGAGGAATAGAGAGGAAAAAGGAAAAGGCATTTGTCTCACAACGACACAAAACTGCAAAATGGGTAACTTCTGAAAAACCTGACATGGGAAGCTTGTCTGGAAACACTGTGGTTTCACACAAAGGTAGCAAATTCAGAGCTAGCTTAACATAGTTTTGGTTTCGCCGTGAAAGCTTTACAAATCTTCAGACACCAAAATATTCTGCAAAGTTGCATGCAAACACCTTAAAGTGCTTGATTTCACTTGAAATTCATTGTACCCTAACACAAGAAAAATAAAAAATTAAAAAATTAAGGAATAGGCACCAAATATGCATGTACTTGAACTTCAAAACCAAGCAACATTTTGAGCTCATACACAGACACACTGAACTACAGTAAACACAAACTATTAGTGATGCTGGTTGAATGTCTGCTGAAATATGGGAGCTGGAGGATTTGTGCTTTAAAGAGAAGTTAACACCACACACTGTTTTCTAATAGCTTCTGGTTCAAGACTCATGCAATATCTCTGGTTTTAATACTAACCATCTGTACTAAACTCAAAATGTATCAGAGCTCCGTATCTTTAAGATACAGGAAAAAAAAAAAAAGAAAGAGTTATGTAACTACTGGTCACAAGCTCAATGTCCTTTATGCCTTATAAGAAACACAAGTTTCTGTTAATGGGAAGATACCCAGACAGTAACATTTTGATTGAAGAATGAAATAATTTTCTGCAGTCACATTAGAAAATATTAAATCATGGGCAGATACCTTCGAAAACCTGCTGTTCCTTAATTTCTGTTTGCCAAGGCTAAGAGAAAGAAATAATAAGGGTTCTGGTACATTTCAGACTTCTACTAGCATAAACAGAGCTTGCTTCTGCCTATTGCTTATTAGTCTAAAAGTTATTCAACTTTCAGAAAGAGGAACCTTACCTCTGCAAAATCGATGGACTCAAACTAAAAATAAACCTATTTCTCCCTTTTCCCTGAAACCCTTTTCTACTTTTGTTTGTTTGTTCTGGATTTTATCAGTCTCTTTTTCATGCTGGTGAATCATGTCTCTGTGACAGCTGATTCCATTTATCTATCCTGGGAGAAAACAAAAGCTAAAAATAACTCTTTTGGGGTTTCTGCTGGGTTTTGCACGAGAAGGGACTGAATATGTTCATTCCAAGCTTGTGCGTCAGTGTTTTGCTTTATCTTTGCCAGGGTTGATTTAACTAGTACCATGTTAGAAAAAAAGAAAAAAAGACAGCTTTTTGCTGTCCATAAAATTCCAAGTTGGCTAAAATTTAACAACATCTGTGGCGAATGAAAAAGAAAACTTTCTTAACATCCAAGTTAGTATTACAGCATTTTATTTGCAAGTGGGAGCTTTTATCCCCCCAAACACCCTGCCACTTCTTGTAATCCAGAACAATGAAATATACAGGTTCTATCAGGCTGCAGTAGCTGTGCTTAAAAGGGTTTGGTTTTTTCCCTACTTTAACCATGTAAAAACTAAAGTACTAACTTTAAATTATCATTGCAACCAGTAATCAATCTCATACAGTGGAAGAAGACATTTTGTCTGGGGTAGGCTGGAAATCTTGCAGGAACATTTATTTCCATGGTCTTCAGTGCTTCTTTCACCTATTTGTATTAGATGTACCTGACCAGTTCACCGTGAACACAGCCCCACAAGATGCCTGTGGCTTATTCTATGAAGTGCAGTGGATGTAGCTACTTCTGGGCAGTATAAAGGTTTTGTACTAAGTCTAGTATGTGTGGAGAGGGAAAGTTCAGGTCAGTATTTCCTTTCATTAATTTGGTTTGCTATAATTCTAATAATAAAAATCAGATGTTAATCGTTGGGTTAACTGCTTATGCAGCAACTGAGTTCAAGTCAGATATTCAGAAGAATTCACGCTAGTTATAACCAAATCAGAAACCTCACAGCACCTGACATATTAGGGAAGAGAGCTTCAGACTGTTTTCTCCTACATGCCAGTGCCCTGAAAAGTCTGTTTTTTGAAAAACCAAGCTCAGTCCTTAGCCTGAAAAACATACTTTTAAAATGCAATATACCTTGCATACAAGAGGAAAGGATGTAGACTTCTACCACATCTTAGAGTAAATGTGGTGGCTACAGTAAGAAGCACAAAGAGCTTCAACAGTACCTTCAGATAGTTTAGGCATGCTAGTATGAGTCACCAGAGCATGATTGAGATGTACAGAGAGACAAGATAAGTAATGGTACCAGGACCTCTGCCCCAGCATGTCTGGTGACTGATCTTTTATCCTAATTTTGTCTGTTCCATGCCGTTTGTCCCAAGCAGCCTTTGCATTTACTTAGGATGGAGGTAGTGCTACAGGCAGAATAAACATCCTCAGGGCCTGTAAAGTCAGCTCAGGAAGATGAGGACACTTGGGCAGGTAGCTACATTGACCTTTATGATACTACTGAAGTACTGCTGGCAGTATGCAGACTTATGGTTTCAAGTTACCTCACAACATGATCCAAATCACAGTTTTTGGCTAGCTTGCTGTAAAAGAGAAACGAAGCATCAGCATGACTGAAAATACTAAAAAAAAAAATAAACAAAAACCTGTAGATTTTTAAATTCCCATATTTGGGGAACACAGGAAAAAGATGTAGGGGGGAAAAATGGTGCTACATTTAAAATGAAAGTCTAATTTTAATTTTTGAAGTTAGACAGGATTAGTGACTGTGACACATACAGTCACTTGCCAAAATAAAGCAGACAAGCTCTAAGGAAACTAGCAAGACACACAGACTGCCTAGTGCCAAAATGCTCCACAGGTAGGACGAATGTCTTTAGGGATCATTAAAAGATGGTATTTTAAAAAAGAAGGTGTTTTTAAAATAATACTTCAATTATGATACTTCTAGCTGTTGTCAGATTTATTTGGTTTTCCTCTATTTTTAGATTTTTTTAAAAAATTCAGACTGAAAGTCATGGGCAATGGACTAAAGCAAATCTAGGCTATCAACTTAGACCTTAGGAAAGAATACCAGTGTGGCAGCTTCTGTACATTCTAAAATGAAATCTTGAAAGCACCTAAAGGCAATGTCGCAAAGTATGAAAGGATTTCTGACAACAATATTCATCAAACAACAAAAAGTTACTTCTGTAAGTCACTTGGCAGAACTGCCCATGATATCACCACATTCCAGGCTTCTTACACTGGCTGAGCTGGAAGCATTTAAGTTCATGAACTCCAGCCTCTCATAGCCACTCCTAGTAGAGTTATTCTAACTGAGGCCACAATGTGCTTTTCAAAATGTTCCAAAGCTAACCTTGAAGTGAATCTGTTCTTCTCCTTCAGAAGGAATAGCTTGCTCTGCCTGCCATCCCCCCACCGTAACACGATTGCTCTGTTCTGTATTACACATTAAAATATATGAAGTAGCAGCTTTTTCAGATGTTTCATTGAACATTAATAAAGTGGAGATGCAGCAACTACAGCTTCACTGAGTTGTGGTTGTTGTGGTTGTTCAGCTGCAAGCCATCTTGCATTTCAAGATCAAAATAAATAGCAGAGAAAAAGGAAGAACAAAGTGTTACCTTGTAGAGACAACAGTAGTAAAATATTGACAAAATATGTAATTTTATCACCGTAGCCAAGTCAATTTCATCTACAGGGCAAGTGCATTTGAAGAGTATTTGTTTAACAACACACAAGAAAAATAAAGATATGCAGTTTCCCATTCAATGTTTTCAGACACACCTACTTTGGGTGAAGGAAAAATCTGCCATTGCACCACTGAATATAACTAGGCAAAAGATGTTCTTACTGACTTTTTCTTTACAAATAATTTACAAACTTATTCTGCAAAATTTGTAAACAGCTACTGGAACCAGGAATCATTCATTTTTTACTTCCAAAAAGTTTAGTTAACTTAGAAAGGCTGATACTTGGAAGTTTTCTTTCAAAATGCTCATATCTGGTCTATAAGATCTTTGAAATTACTTGATGCCATTTTCCTGACATATTTCAGCATGGACTCCTATTTTAGCTTGAGACCTTTTATAGAAGTTCCATGGAGAAGGTATAGGTACCCATCCACAGTGTAGGATTTGCAATAAACAGAGCAAGTTCTACTGCAGTCATAATATAGAAAACACAGATCTCCATTTTTAGCAATATATTCAATTTTCAAAATTACAAACGTGTCTATGCACATGTATGCAAGCAGAATATAATTAGAAGCAGAAATAAAAACCTGACATATCACCATGCCAACAACTATCTGCATGTATGGAAAGTACATGATACAACTAGTAAAGGTCCATTATTTTCTTCAGTTTCCAGAGGAAATAGAAGATTTTCCTCTCTTGCATTGGTCATGACCAATGCAACATGGTATTGTTAAAAACTCAGACGTTGTTCATCTCTGGAGAGAGCCACAGATAGGACTGGAGAATTTAGGAGAATTTACTTGTGCTGAGGTATAGTAGGGAGGTACAGGAAGAAGAGTTTTTAATTCAACCTGACCTTTAAAAATACCCATTGACTGCAAGAGTAATGGATCCTTCTTCCAGTCCTGAAATCACAAGCATCCTAAAAAGGAACGCTTGCTATACTACAGCTTCTGTCTTAATGAGAAATAGATGGCACAAAGAAAGCATTCACAGCACCAGATGACAAGTCCAAGTGTGCTGTGAAAAAGTGTGGAACTGGCCAGAACTTTTAAGATTTAAAAAACCAAACAACAACAATAAAACAAAAACAAAACAAAACAAAAAAAAACTAAAAAAAAAACTGTGGCAGAGAAAAATTCCATCTTAAAGCTGTGTAGAAAATAAACAAGAACCCATGAAGAAAGTTAATATTTTCTAAAGCAGGACTGAATTACCTTGAAATTGCTTTGGGAAACATTCAACATACGCTGTTGAATGCATCTTCTTCCTAACCCCTGGCCCTGCTCCTGCACATGTACTATTCCTTAGCCTAGGCTCCTTGTCCAGTCAATCCTGGCACATCCCCATTTGTTCGCTCTGTCTTTTGAACAGTGTTCCCATTTAATCCAAACTGTGAAATGGAACTTTCTTATTTTGGATTTTTCTCTTTAAAATACTGTAGTTGGTGAACTTAGAAAATGTTCTTATCGTTCTTGGATGAAGATGAACCTGACTGAGGCAGGATACTGTAACTGAATAGATCATTTTGTTGCCTATCTCCCACACTTTCAATGGATATAGTTATTTCCCCTAAAGCGTGCACTGTACTTAAACATCTGCTGAAGATTAAGTGAAAATACAACAAGATGCTTTAGAATACATACTTCAACTGCTTATTTTCACTTTACTGTCTTTAAACAGAGCATCATAAGCAATAGGAGAATGTATCAGCATGAATTTCACATGCTTTTGTAAGTCATCTCAGTAGCACTCATTAACCAGTGATCTTTGTCCAGTGCCCTATCTTTCCTTTATCTCTACTACAATTCACCTGTACTTGCCCTCCCTATTCCTTTTGTTTCTTGAGACTCAACAGAATTTTCCTAAAAATCTATTTTTTTACTAGTTCCTAAACAGCTGATTTTTAACAGGTCATTTTTACTTCTCTATTCCCATTTTAGTTCTCTTGCATCACACTTATTATTTCAGTTTGAAAAAGAAAGCAGCAATATATAGCAGTATTTGGAAGCTACACTGGCCTGTGTTTTATTTTAACAGCTATCATTGTTAAAAATCCCAGAGGAAGAGTAAGTTTTTGCTGCAATGGGTAGAATAGTTTGCATTATCAATCTTCCTTTGCAATGGAAAGAATTCATCTTCACACAGATAAATGGAAATTTGTATATGACTGGTAAAAAGTGCTTGTTTGCATTTTCTTAGGAGTGATTTTTTTAAGTGTCATTTTTCACCTGAAAAGCTCAGAGCATGTGCAAGATCCCAGATCCCTGCACCAATCTCATTACATTTCTGAGGTATATACTTTGTACCTTTATGAATGGGTAAAATGAAGCTGAGACTGAACTTCCCAACCATGGAATAATAAAGCTTGGTAGAATATTAAACAAAGATCAGAAAGTATTCTACTCCTTTGCAAGTGTTACAGCAATTGTTGTACTTTAAAAAAAATATTTGACACATTCATACAATAGGGCTTGTTTAAATGAGCATAATGAGTTTGTACATAAGTAGAGAAGAAACATTACCCACTATGACAAATTGTAAGAACTGACATTCTTCCTTTAGCATGGCCAAGGTAAGTACACGGTATAGCTAAGAATCTAATTAACTTATTTTTTTTTTCTTTAAGGAACTTAAAAGACTAAGCAAAATATAAAATGCCTATAGGGTGTTTCTTGGTATAGGTGAAGGAGAAAAAGCCAGGCACAAATTTTCAGTCAGGTGGCCATATGTTCCTTTAGTTCACAAAGTTCACATCTCATTTTTGTTGGCAAATCAACAACAAACTTCTACCCTTTTACTGATATTCACTTGAATTTATGCCAATGCATTAAAGCATTTTTTTCCCCAAAAGAAAACACATCACCAGCATCATTTACTACTCCCCCTAAAATTACTTACAGCTCAACATTACATGCATACTTTTGACAATTGTGCTTTGGGAAAACATCATTCCCGTAGCAGTGAGACAAAAGCTTTTTCATGCCAGAGAGATACCATTTTAAATATGTGCTACTGACTAAGAACAGACAGATGTAAACAAAAATCTTCTTTAAGATAATGTTCATTTTTTGTCTTTATATTCATAAAAAAAAAGTTTACTGAATATAGGTACAAGTCTGGGTAAACCCAGTCATCTAGCTTTGTCACTCCCAGTGCCCAATCTCTTCTTAGTACATCACTGTTTGAAAGTTCTCTAGACTTCAACCTACAAACAGACAAGGAGAAAAAAGTTTTTCATAACTCTTTCTTACGCCAGTTTTCTTCTTTTCTTGTTGTCTCAAACTAATCACTCTTTTGTCCAAAATTTTTCCTTGCTTTATGTGTCAAATATTTTTGTAGATGATTGCCACCAAGCAATATAAAAAAAGTCAGATGATTAAAGGTGATTGCTTAGGTTCTAAACTATGACTGAAACCAGAAATTTTTTACTGTCCTGTGCTGTTAAAGGCAGAAATCCCCTTCCACTTTGCTCCATAGATATTATGCAAAGTGGCACGGGCAAGAGAAAACAAAATATGGGATCTGCAGAAAACGGAAGCTGAGAGAACAGTACTTAAAAGTAAGTATTTAATATGGTCAAGCAGAGATCAAGCATGGTGTTTACATATCCATAATTCTTTGAAAGAAATTAAGACAAAGCCTGTTAGCTTGTTATTCAAAAGCTAACAGACAGATTTTAAAACAAGGAAGATTAAACTTAACTGTCAGAATATCGCATTGATGAAAAAAATAGATGTTCACAGATCTCATACTCAGTATCACAGGATTACAAAGTTTATATACTTGAGTAATACCTAAGGAGAAACTACACGACCCAAAACTGTTTCCCCATTTGTGATTGGGGTTTGCGGATCACATTTGTACAAAGTGTGTCATTCCACGGGTTGCTGTGCAGTAGACCCAATCCCTTTGCACAGTGAGTCCTCTTTGAAGTCACACTGCTGTAGCAGATACAGGCAAGCACAGGACCCACANCCCCCCCCCCCCCGCCCGCCAATAAACAGAAGCATTTTAAAACAGGTAGATAAGGAGTCTATGGCTACTATTGCAAAGGATATTTCTGAAATAAAGGTGAAGTCACCCACCTGAATTATCAGACACTTCTATGCTATTTCTTTGTTAACAAACAAGAATACTGAAACCAATGAACAAACAGAAACCCAGGGAGAAGCAAAACTGTTAAACTGCAATACTTATATTAACCTTGCTCAGACAGTGCTAAAAGAACAAGCTATCTCAGGCAATAAGTTGTAAGGGGAATGGCAATGTCTTGACTACCAAATTCTATAATGAGCTCATGCCTCTTCTATTTGTGAAAGAGATAAGCACTTACTGAACAAGGAATAGGCAAAGATAAGATTAAATAACCTTGGTCACAGCTCCAGCTCTTCATTACCTCATGCCTTAAAGCATCACAATTCCTCTGCTGAAATCAGAGATTTTGGAACTGTTCATTACTGGTGTGCAGATGACACAATTCAAAAAGTGGACTACTTTGTGCTACTATGAGGGCTTTTTTCCTAAATTACTATTATTTTATTGTGTAATCCTTATCTGAGATAAAGACTCAATGGATAAGGGCATATATTTTTGTTTTGTCATTTCCAGTTTAATTACGAGATCTAGGATACAGGCTGTGGCAAAGTCTTTAATCCAAACTTCAAAACTAATACTTGTTTTTTGAGTGCTAGGACTTAGAAAGCTTTACACTATGCCTATGAAAAGACAAAAATAATTTTAAAAAAAGTTTTGCATTCGTCTGTGGGATATTTGTTTCTCATGTCAAATAAACTAGTAAAATCTGCTAAAGCATGGGTAGGTGTTTATCTATTGAAGGTGAAGAAAGTTGCCCTTGCAAACAAGCACTTAAATTTTATTTTACCCTAGGCCACCCACAGTGTGTTTACTCATCACACACACATACTTGCTGTAAAGTAAACAGGAGGATAATTCTGACTTAATTTTCAGGTTTTAATACCATGCATGAGTGATAAAACGAAAATTAGACTCCAAGTAAATATGCAGGGATTCGAGAACACAGGTTGGTTAAGAGCTTTCACATCTGGGCAAACAAACAACAAAAGAAATATAAAAAAGTGCAACATAATATCATAGAAAAGAGAGACCTCTGTAAGATGGTCAAACTTTGTTTCTCAGAAATGCAATAGCTACTTATGTGATTTATGCCTCTAAAACTATGCTTAATCAACCACATACAGGGCCGACTGCTCATTGTAGCAAATGAGTAAATTTGAAGGGAATGGAGACATTCCCTGTATCCTAGCTTATTGATTATATCTGCACAGCAGGGACCTGCTGCAATGTTGCTGAAGAGATGCGTTGACAATGAAAGATAAAGACTTTTCTCCCAGTTTTTCCAGATGCAAGACATTCTTCCTTGGAAAAGTTTAAGGCCTTCTGAGGATGCATAAACTCAGATACCTGACCTGCTGGAGAGGTAAAACTCAGATGTTTGAACATATAAGTAGAAGTCAGAGCTCAATCAAGATTTCTCAGCAGAGCAAGCAAAATCAAATTTTGTGGTCCATGGCTTTCCCCAGACGTACACACTATTCCCAGCCCACAGAGAATAAGAGGAGAAACTGGAGGGATTAATGAGATGTTGAGACAGTTACAGATGATGAAGTAGACAGCAAGATGTGCAAGGGTGCTCTTGGTAAGAGCAAGGGTCCTTTTAATCTTCATCCAGAATTCTGCTGTTTTCTCTGCAACCATTCTTCTCTCTTTTCAGGCATGTGCTCTCTATCTCCTGTCCGCCTCACAATTGACAGAACTTGCACTCACCACCTAACCAATCCATCATCCTCAAAAACAGCCATTATCCCTGCGCCTTCAGTGTTGTTGGGGGGAGAAGGAGACAACAGGAGAAGAGGGCACAGGTTCAGGCCATTCCTGCTGCTGAGGCATCAAAGTTCATATCACAAAGCATTCTCCCTCGCTGACAGCAGCAGTGCTGTGCAGAAGCAGCAAGAATAAGCAGCTGTCATGGTTTCAGCTGGGAAAGAGTTAACCTTTGTACTAGCAGCTACTGTAGTGCTACGTTTTGGATTTGGGGTGAGAAATACCTTTCATAGCACACTGGTGTTTTCAAGTGTTGCTAGGGAGTCAAGGCGTTTTCTGCTCCTCACATTGCCCCACCAGTGAGTAGGCTGGGAGTGCACAAGAAGTTGGGAGGGGACACAGCTGGAACAGCTGATCTCAACTGACCAAAAGGATATTCCACATCATACAACAACATGCTCTGCATATAAAACTGCGGGAAGAAGAAGGAAGGGTGGTGATGGTGTTTGTCTTCCCAAGTAACCATTGTGCATGACAGAGCCATGCTTTCCTGGAGATGGCTGAACACCTGCCTGACTGTGAGAAACAGTGATTTAACTCCTTGCTTTGCTTTGCTTGCATGTGTGGCTTTTGCTTTACCTGTTAAACTGTGACTTTATCTCAGCTCAGGAATTTCTTTTTTCGCTTTTACCCTTCTAATTTCTCTCCCCCATCCTGCTGTGGAGTGAGCAGGCAAGCAGCTGTGTGGTGCTTTGTTGCTGCAGGGGTTAAATCCCAACACTATCTTTCTAAATAAAATAAGGTACAATTCAGTATTGACCTTATTTTTCCCTGCAAGAAAGGCCAAACAAAGGGCTTGCAGTCAAAACCCTCAAGGTACCATAGCATTTCCTTCGCTAGCAAGTTCTCCTTGCCCAGTGCTTGTTTAGTTGAACACTAACAGGCTATTTTTTTAAATTAAAATATAAGTAGAGCTTGGCAGGTGGATAACATGAGATTAATAGAAGCCTTTTGCTCAAAGTTGGACAATAAAGATTATGCGTATAAAGCAAATTGAAACTTTTCCTACATTAAAAAATAAACCCTAAATTCTTTATCAAGATGAGAAAGCATGTGAACTTCCACAAATAATGAAATTTTGAGATGAAGACACATACCGTTTACTGTAGCCACAACCTAGAAAGAATAAGAACTAAATACAGGAAGAGTATTGCTTTGTTTATCTGAAACGTCTGGTGAATGCTGCAAGTTCCACACATTTCCATTTGGAACTTTTTTCTTTTTTTTTTTCTTTTTACAAATAACAAAATAGCTAAGTAAGCACAGGACCATGTGGAAACTTCTAGCAAAGTTGTGTCCAAGAAAACAAATGCCAATTACATTGTATTATTGGATTTGCATTACTACAGGGTCATGTCACAGAAACCATCTGAGTGGAAGCTTCAGTAGCAACTGCTGAAGAAAGAGAAATCAGCATAAGAACAGCTTTATTAACTTTGAGCTTTGTTTTAAAACATATTTTAATACTAATGAACACCACACATATTGTAGACAGCTGACTAAATAAAAAAGGCCATCAAGATTATCTATTCTTTCTAGTCCTTGGGTGTAAGCAGTCTAACTAACATAAACCAGAGGAGATAAGTATCAGTAACTTATGAAAAATGCCATTACAGCATGCTAGAAGCAAAACAGCCATGTGAAATGAGAGGAACAGAACTCAATATAGCGTGCAATGACTGTAAGCTTCAGTGCCCACATACTAAGCTCTCTGTACTGTAATGGTCTGATACATTCATTTTGACCCAGAGACCAGAGATAAATTGTCTTAGCAATACAAACAAACAGCTAAGCAATTAGGGCAAAGTTTTTGGAGAACACAGCGATAACATCTAAAAGCATTGTTGGGTGATGGGGAAAAACAGCCCTGGAGATAGGGGGTTTAATCTGAAGTAAAAGAGAGAGTATAATTGCTTCTCCAAATTACAGTGCACTTAAAAAAAAAAAAAAAAAAAAAAGCAGACAAGCAACTAGCACTGGTATTTGTCTGGCATCTATTTCAGTGTATCCAACCTGAAAAGTAACTTCCATTGTCTCATTTGTAGTTAATCAAAGTTTTGCCTATAAAAGGAAACATTTGACATGAACAGCTATGAAAGTTTCAGAGCTAAGAAACCCACAAGGAACTACGAAGTTTTACGTAATTTTATCACTTGAATTTCCTTAAAGCAACTTATTAATAAAGTTTCCAAGCACTGAGGTTAACACAGTAGTCAAACAACCAAAGGAACAATTTTATTTATGATCTTTCACATATCAGCCCCATCTAGAGCGTCAAACACCGATGTACACGAGTTGGAATGCAGAACACTGGCTGCAACAAAGACTATTACCTCCCAGGCACACTAATAAAGGTAACCAGTATATAACCTAAATTATGTGTTCATTTAGCAATGAGCACTTAGTTATTGCTTTGAAACATCGCACAAAATGTTTTCTACATTGAAAGTAAGGTATTTCATACATTTGGAAATGAATTAAATATCAGGTCTAGAATACATTCTTTCAATTTGGATAGAAAATAGCCATAAGCACATGCAAAATAACATCTCAATTTTTGTTGTTGTGAACACTCTTGTGCACAATAGGATAGACTTATTAGGTTGAGATCATAGAATCATAGAATGGTTAGATTTGGAAGGGACCCTAAAAGACCATCGAGTTCCAACCCCCCTGCCATGGGCAGGGACACCTCCCACTACACCAGGTTGCTCAAAGCCCCATCCAGCCTGGCCTTCAACACTTCCAGGGACGGGGCATCCTCAGCTTCCCTGGGCAACCTGTTCCAGTGCCTCAGAATAGATACTAGAATTTCTGGTATCTAATTTAAATCTCACCTCTTCCAATGTTTCAATGAGATATTTGCTCATATCTAAATTTGATTTTAGGGGAAAAAAATGCAATACAGAGGTGGTAAATGCGCATTGTATTTTACTGCAACTGAATGACCAGGGGGTCTCATTGTGTTCACCTAAGGAGTAAAATTGGTATTGTTTTTAATTCATGATGAAACAAAGCTGCACACAGCAATCTTTTTTTACTAAAGAACTTATTTTTCCTTGTAAGATTTTTCTTTGAAATATATTTCAAAAAAAGCAATAAGATATTTTGAAAGATACAGAATTCAAACACATACAAGAGACTTGTTTGTGGAGCTATCATACATAATCCAGAGTCTTAAATCCACCTCATATAACAGCTACAATATAAGTAAAAAACATATAAGTAGCTCCAATAACTCACTCATGGAATGAAGGCATATGTTTTACTCCATTGTGTACTATGGACAAAAGTCTTTAAAAGCCACCTGAATTAAATGAACAATTATTTATATTTCAATAAGGAAAATCACTTTACTAGTAATTCCAGAATAAGATTATACAGAGATTGGCAAATAAGGCAAGACTTACATGACTCTTGGCAAATTGACACTTAAAAACACAGATAAGAGTCTTCATGTTTTTGTTTTGTTTTTTTTTTGTTTGTTTTTTTCCTTTTTTTTTTTGTTTTTTTTTTAATCTTTGGGTAATTACACAGTCTATCTGCTTTCTGGGTAGAAATAAATACAAAACTCCAATTTTTATTTTTTTTTTTGTTCAAATTCCACTATGAAATATCATAACAAAACTATGCTAGTTTAATTTATTATTTTGAAAGTAAGTTAATAATATTTTTAATTATGAAACACCAAAGAAATGACCCATAAACAGCATTCCCTAACTACACAACTGTTCTCCACAGCTGTAACAAGGTTTTCTTTCCTATCTGCTTTCTTCCTCGAATCCATCACAGCCTATCAATAAGCAATACTGAGCTCCCTTAACTTTTACTTCCACTTTCTGCCTTTTTTTTTTCCTGCTTGATACTGCCCCAGAAATAATGTCTGTAGAAGGAATGTGTTAGCCTTAAGAGAAAAGACTGTGGGGATGAAAAGTCACTCTTTCAACCAGGAGGCAGGATTCTGGCTTGCAAGGATGTGCTGTCAACAATGCTCAGAAGAATAGTCACATAACACTCAGATATTATTAAGGTAAAATTTATATACCCTCTGCCTTAAAAAGAACACTGTTTTTTTTCATCCCATCTCTCTCCTTCACTACCACAACTTGAACTCCTAGGAAAACAAAAGGTGTATTCGTGCCCTCAGGATTTTCTCCACTTTTTTTCCACCCAGCAAGGGGTGAGCTCATGATCTGATAGGTGGGCTGCCTTATTTGCTGTCACAGGAGCAGCCCATGGAAACAACTGCAGAAAGAAAAAGGAAGGATAACCTGAAAATGCAAATTCTAAAGTATTTTTACCCTGTTGAATGCTACCAGTACAAAACACAAGATGTGATGTGGTTTGTGGATGGAGCTGGACCAAAGTAATGACCTATGTATTTTAGCTGCAGTCATGATGAAGCCTTATCACTGTGCTTTTATTTTTCCTCAACATGTTTTACATACATGGACGCAATGAAGGGCCTGTTATTAGAACAGGTATATGCATGATTCGCACACATCAAATTTAGTCTCAAACAAAAACTGTTAAAGTTGAAACTACTGCAAAACCACAAGATCACGGCTAAAAGAAGATGCATGCTTATTTTTTTCTACTTATACCATGGTAAAGGACAGTCACACTTCTCTGTGCACTGCAATCATCATGGTTTCCCACCAGATTTCCCTCTTTCCCCTTCACTGAAAAACAAATACCATATTGGCACTATATTTTATGTAACAATGAGAGACTGAAGTGATCTGGTAAGAAGTCTTATACTGTCATCTTCAGCAAAGAACATTAAAAAAAATGAAGAAAAAAGATCATTCAAATTTTCATCACAGATGCATATAAATGCAGTTATCCATATTGTCAAGTGTCATGGAACTTGATGGGAGCAATTATGTGCATTGTAACATGAATCTTCAACTGGAAACAAAAAGTTATAAAGCTCAAATAAAGCCTTTATAAAATGATTCCTCCCTTTACTGGTTTCATCCTCACACATACAGACAAAACGAGGCAATACCAAAGATTAGGAATCTAGTCTAGCTCTTCGCACCCTTTTCATAACAAATGAGAGAGTTGCCTTATTTCCATTCTCTAACTTGCTACTGAGATAGATAAAAATTTCTAGTAAAACAAAGCCACAAATATGAATCCTTTACCTTGATCTGAAAACAGGTACATTCTTTGTAAACTGTTTCTCATACAAGACAGATATTTGCAGCCGTATGTCCCAGAGTCATCTTGCCACCTTCTATCCCTACTCTAAAATTGTGAAATTATTAGAAAACTCTTATAGAAAAAAATAGCGATGTGAAATGTCATGTTTTTGTAGAAGTTTCTTTTTCCAAAACAACCTGTTATTTCAGACTTTCCCGTCAGATCTGAACCGTTTGTTGCAAATAGGCGTACATGATGTATGAATTTACTTATATTTTGAGAACTTTCAGTGGGCTGTTACAATAGTCTGCTTTCCAGAAAAGAAAGTATAACCACAATACCAAGTTTAGCCTTTGGGGGTTAGTTAACTTTCTCATTAAACTGACGTTCAAGTACATGTAGCAGCCTTCCTTAGCGTGGCAACTTGCCACATTTAGCATTGGGGAAATTCAGATGCTTATAAATTAAGTTTATAAGAAAGTTTGTTGAAATGACAAATCGGATTTTGAAAACTGAAACGGGTGTTTCTGTCTCTCATTGCATAATAGTGCAGTGCCCTCCTCCGGCCAAACATCCTCACTTAAAAAAAAAAAAAGCGCAAAATTTCTCCATACAGTTACTCTTCAGGTTAAAAACCAAAAAACCTCTCTAAAAAACCTCAGAAGCAGTGTCAAATTCTTTAAAAAAGCTATTATATAATGGCACCAATTTATACTAATGCCAGGCTTGCTTTCATATTACATAGTAATAAGAATACTTTGCGTGCTGAAACAAATCTTGAAGCAGCTTTTTAAAAGAGTTTGAAATTAGAGGTGGCAATATAAAAACAGAAGGTACTAAAAAGTATAACTTAATACAAGTCTTTATAACAGTGAAAAACATACAACCAGATTAGTAATTACTACTGTCTGTTGAATTTTCAGTTTTACCTTTTTCATATCAGAAATGACAGACCTTCATCTAAATTTTTCTTTGAAGCAATTAATAAAGCTTTTGAATGCAGTGGACAAAACTAGCTGCATCAGTACTACCTATATTAGATGCATCTGAGAACTAGGATTAAGAAGTACCAAGAGCCAGCAGCACAATGAGAAAGCTGAAAACAAGATATGTATAAATGTCCTTCCTTCACGGTACTGTGAGTCGCCCACTTTTTAGTTTCTTATCACTTCCTCTCACTTCATTTTATGTTCCTTTCAAATATATGGACAAAATGTAAATGTGGTGATGGTAGGCAAACTGTAGTATCTTCAGGAATATTTTGTACTCCAGCCAACCTTGCTGCTGTGTTTTGGCAAACTCATTTCTCTTGGGTGATGTTCTCTCTTGTAACACCACTCCCTTCACTGTCTTGTTGATGGCCAGTATTGTTTCACACCTTTCTCCAATACCTATATTAGCCCAGTGACAATATGTGTAACATCTACATGATAAATCAAGTGCCTGATCATGCTTTCAAAAATTAAGAACAGCAATATTTTAAAATAATCCATGAATATGTGCAAAAGGACAACAGGTGCTCCAACAGATCTAGCTGATGATTAAGGACCTTTGGGACACTATCTTACTAATAAAAGCTTTCAGTAGATTCACTTATCCTACAAAAGATTACTATCTAATTACTAGATCTAATGATGTTCAACGCAATAAGATTTACTAGTAACAAGGTGAACTGTTTCTTTAATAAGACTAAAAGCAATAAACTATAGGAGGAATTTATGATAAAAATACAGACATAACTGGCATTTGTACAGATAGACCAAAACCACAAAAAGACAGAAAATATGCTTCGCATCAAGAGTTGCGCATTGCTGGACTTTTCAAGCAGAGCAAAAGGAAGACACAAAAATATTCTTAAATCTCTGATAAAACCCTCAATGCCATCTACAGATGGAGAGAACAACTGGAAGGCTGAATAACTTTAAAAGGGTCATACAGCACCATTTCACATGAGGAAATCTAAAGCCAACTTTAAGACCTAACGTAGTTTTACAGTTTGATCCATTCACTTTGCATGCAATTTCTGTATTAATGGGCAACAAAGGAAGCTAGTGATATTTCATAGCTGCCAATCTTATCATAAACTGCTTCCACAAGAAAAAAAGCACAACACAATTCCTAAGCTTGTTTTTCGGGATAAAAACTGGTGCTGAGACTAATAGAGCACCTTCCTTCGAGTACAGTTGCATGGATCACTAACAATGGTGGGATTTTCCACTTCAGTGAACAGCAGTTCTAAATGCACCCTACCCCCCACCCCAAGCCCATCTCTATGGACCCCAATTCTGTTGAAGTGGGGAGCAGTTATGGTGCTCTGTGTGTCCAGGCAGCCTGGAGTGACAGCAAACAGACAAGAATAACTTCTTTGCCTCATTAAGCCCCAATCATCACAGAAGGTTCTATTCCTCATTGAAGATTAATTCGTGCTACTCTCCTTTTTTCACCAATGATGACACACAGCAAGGCATTCAAGTCATCCTCACCTTTGGAGGCTCAGTTTCCCTTGCTAGAAGGAAGTGTTATATCGTAGGTCTTGAGGTTTTGCAGCCATTGCCATACCTCAGATCTATCTTATCACCCCTCTTCAGTGTTCTTATATAGCTTATGGCAATTAGCCATTTCCTTTTTTTTTTTTCAACAGGTATTCCCACTTCCTTTGATTGTGCAATAACCACATACTACTGCTGGGTTGTTTGTTGTTCTGCTAATCATTTTGCAGATAAGATCTCCCTCATTCAATTTAAGAGCTGTTTTTCATACTATGAGCTTTAAAGAAAAAAAAAAAAAAACCCAGGAGGTGGGAACAGCAGATATCTGGTTGCTTCCACATTCAGATCTTTGAGTTTCTATGAGACCGTTTAAAGACCTCAAACTGAAATAATAAACCATTTTCACTGCCACATTATGTAGATTAATACATAGGAAAGTAGTAGAAGTACAAAAATTCTTTCTGAATGTTTACATAGAATTGTTTTAGCCAGAATTGTATTAAACCCACACTTCCTTAACATGATTTGATTCTGCTGTGGACAGGGCCTCAGAATGAAGAGCAACTGTTGGTCTCACTCTCAACCCATGAAAAGTAATTAAGACCCCACTTTCCCGTGGGGAACAGGTGTAGCTATCACTTCCCTGGCAGCCTGTTCCAGCTGAAGAGTTATTACTACAGCTGTTCGGCTGATGGCAATTACCACTGACGATGGTCATTGTATGTGGATCTCACCTTCTAAAGGTTTCCTCCCAAGGGAGCTGACGTGATGACTGCTGAACTGCAGCATTACACCACTTTGTGCTAAGAGACCAACTGACATTTACCTTTACGTGACCTTAGTTAGCTACAAAATGCATATTCAACCACAGTTGCTTAACCATGCTGACATATAGAATTTCTAACTTTTGCTTTTCCTTACAGTGTAAAGAGCTTCACACACCACAGCTTTAAACCACAGAGATCTGAAAAACAAAAACAGGATGTCTGCCTCTATAGCTAGTCCTGTGTATATTTTTCCTGAGACCACGCTGTCTGGGGCCAGGTTGGTGTAATCTTTCAATACAGCCTATTGGCCAAATTCACTCTTTCCTGCTGGAAGTTTAACTCCAGTGTGTATGACAAAATATTTTCACAGCCAAGGGTTGTTGTCATCACAATCTGCATAACAAGAGGACCAGGTGGAGATTTTCAAAAACAAAACAAAACAAAACCAAACCACTCAGAGTTGAGTACAGTGATCCTCTTTACTCTTACAAAGCTTCAATGCAGCCAAGAATCCAGAAAGTGCCAAACACCATTTGCACAATTCAATGTGGGAATGATGCTATTGTTTCTTCTTCCTCAAGAGTGGATTTTGAAACTGAAAGAGTATGTTAGTGAATGCCTAACATAAGATACAGTAGTGTCCCTCAGGACTCAGTTTTGGGGCCAGTCTTGCTTAATATCTCTACTGATGATCTGGACGAGGGGATTGAGGGCACCCTCAGCACATTTGCAGACAACATCAAACTAGGTGGAAGTGTTGATCTGCTAGAGGGTAGGGAGGCTCTACAGAGGGACCTGGATAGGTGAGATTGATGAGCTGAGACCCATTGTATGAGGTTCAATAAAGCCAAGCACTGGGTCCTGCATTTCGGTCACAACAACACCGGCTCGGGGAAGAGTGGCTGGAAAGCTGCCTAGAAGAAAAGGACCTGGGG
>VZRU01002364.1:102436-117622 GCA_013398155.1 Pedionomus torquatus
TGGGGGTATTTGTGGACAGCCAGCTGAACCCGAGCCAGCAGTGTGCCCAGGCAGCCAAGAAGGCCAGCAGCATCCTGGCCTGTATCAGGAATAGTGTGGCCAGCAGGAGCACGGAAGTGATGGTGCCTCTGAACTGGGCACTGGTGAGGACTCACCTTGAGTGGTGTGTTCAGGTCTGGGCCCCTCACTACAAGAAGGACATTCAGGTCCTGGAGCATGTCCAGAGGAGAGCCACCAAGCTGAGAACAAGAGACAAGGTCAAGAGAACAAGTCATATGAGGAGAAGCTGAGGGGCTGGGCATCTTTAATTTGGAGAAGAGAAGGCTGAGAGGAGACCTCCTTGCCCTCTACAGCTACCTGAAAGGAGGTTGTAGAGAGGTGGATGTTGGCCTCTTCTCCCAAGGGAATAATGACAGTACCAGAGGAAATGGTCTGAAGTTGCAGCAGGGGAGGTTCAGACTGAATATTGCGAAGAATTACTTTACTGAAAGAGCGGTAAGGCACTGGAACAGCCTGCCCAGGGAGGCGGTGGAGTCTCCACCCCTAGAGGTATTTAAGAAACGTGTAGACATGGCATTCCAGGGCATGATCTATCGATTGAGATCCTAGGGACTGGATTATGTTTTGTGTATGGTTGGACTTGATGGTCTCAGAGGTCCTTTCCAATCATAACAATCCCATGATTCGGTCTGCAGGACTCCTAGTTTAACAGACTATTTTAGCTGGAAAGGACCTAGAACGACTGTCTCATCTAACTCCCTGACCATTTCAGGGTAGTTAAAGAACATTATTTAAGGCATTGTCCAAATACCTCTTAAACACTGACAGGCTTGGGGCATGAACCGCCTTCTCTAGGAAGGCTGTTCCAGTGTTTGATCCCCCTCCAGCAAAGAAATGCTTCCTAATGTCCGATCTAAACCTTTCCTGGCACAGCTTTGAACCATTCATTCCCAGGCATCCTATCACTGGACTCCAGGGAGAAGAGATCAGCACCTCTGTCTCCACTTCCCCTCCTCAGAAATTTTTTTTTGTGAAAAACAATGAGATTGCCCCTCAGCTTCCTCTTCTCCAAACTAGACAAGCCCAGAGTCCTTAGCACTCCTCATAGGACATGCCTTCCAACCCTTTTACCAGCTTTGTTGCCCTCCTCTGGACACGTTCAAGGACCTTCACATCCTTGCTTGTCAATCAAGGCATATACCCAACCCCAAAGGCTGTGTCACTTAATACAGGTAAAGTACAACTATAATTTCTGGTTTGAACCAGCTGTTGGTAGTGACTGGCCTTAAACATTCAGATGAGGAAGAAGGATCAAAAATCCACTAAGGGTTGTCCCTCCTCTCATCCTGATGAATACTTCTCCTTTCTTCCTTTTGTTTCTTACAGAATCATACACAAATTGAGAGGTTCTATTTGCATTTCTGTTGCTTAAGGACACAGTTTGAGAACTAGCAAGCTTACCGCTCTTTTTCTCAAAAGCCTTATGATACACTTGATAGGCTGCACCAGACACATAAAGCAGTCCTGGGAACAATGGATAGGAGACAAGACTTCAAAAAAAAGCATAAACCACGGGCTACCACTCACTTAATCAGTGCCATTTGGTACTTTGTCTCTTTCATTAGTAAACAATCTGCAACAGAAATACAGGAATATGCCATGTGTTATTTCTACAAGCAGCCTTAATTCTACACTGAGCCCTCTGTCCTTCTGTCAGAACACTTGAGTGCATATAGTAGAAAATAGGGAAGAAAAAGGAACTTGAAGGTACAACGTCATGGAGAAAGAAGTAGAGCTATGCGCTATGTTGAACTAAGTTGGATGATGGATTCATCTTCAAATTGTTTGATTTTATATCTTTTACCATAAAAAGTCAGATGATATAAAATCCTAAGGTTAGCAAGAAAGAGCAAAGTGATAAAAATGAACTTTCCAGTGCTAGAAGTAACACTCTCAACATTTAGACCTTCCCTAATATATAACTTGACTTAGGTAGCTACCAGTATATGTACGAGATTAACCCTAAGAAAATGTGCTGCAATGACACAAATAGAATCCCTACTTTATTTCTAGGTTTCAAAGAACAGAGAAAACAACATTTTGCAGTCTCTCTATGCATGATCTTTTGTCTGCTCAGCAGAGAATTTGAAAAATTTGGTGGGTAAATACATCGGGCAATAAAGTTGCCTAAACATTTATTGTTAAAAGCTACTCATCAACTGATTGAAATTAACATATTTATTTCAACTGTCAGATTTGATTAATCTCTAGCAACATCATTCTTGTTCAACTTTGGGGACCCTAGAAGCAGCCAGTACAGAATACATGATAGCTCCACTCAGGTCAGCAACCACATGAGATTTTTACCCCTGAGAGCTTGGGCCAGAGAAATTCAGCAAGAAACTTAAGACAGCAACAGAATTATGTGCTGAACATAAGGCTTTTGTTCCCTAGCTCAGGAGGTCGCTTTTTTCCACACTTTTGCCAAGATCACTGGGAACAAATATCATCCCAAGTACCTAGAGGATCCAAAGCAGCTCTATTTCCATGGAAAGGTATCTTAAGCTCAATTTGCAAGCTTGCTATTTGTTTGGATTTTTTTTTCATTCACGACTTCCACCAGGATAACATATCTTCTGTAAGTTTGCATGGATCACTAACATCAGAAATCCAATACTGAATGTATGAACTGCTGAAACGTGAGCTGGGCTGCAACCCTGCCTTCACTAGTTTGCCTTCAACTCAAGATGCTTTCTTAAATAGTAGTATGACCAGTCTCCAAACAGCCCTATAGGCTTTGGTGAGCAACCACTTTAGTTACTATGAGACTAATGCACATGTGCAGATTGAGCCAAAAGATGTTTGTCCAAAGTAGCATGACTCAAGGGTAAGAACTTTATTCTCCTGGGCCAGTATCTGCCTACCCACAAAACAACGGGAGGTTTGAAGGCAGTAGGGCCAAAAGTAAATGTTACTGTTATCAGAAAACATCTCTCTTATCATGTGTCTAGAAAAGAGGGTTTCAGAAGAATCTACTGTTAACATTACAGAAAAAAAAAACCTCAAAATATTACAGTTGTACATCTGATACTTCATGTTTAATAATCAATATAGCAGCTTTCAAAATTTAAAAATTTACCCATTACTGGTTTTGGAATAAAGGTATGCCATGAGATCAACTTTGTAATCCATAATGATTGTTAAAGGCAAGGAAAACTTTGTCATCTGGCACCTTGACAAAGTCAAGCTTGACTTCACAAAGCAGTGAAACTGTCATCATAGTAGCACACTATAATTGACCATTGACTGTTACATGAAAGTTGTATTTTTACTTACTTTGCAAACTGAAAAGGTTCATTGCATACACACACACACACACCCCTCTTTGGCTGAATTCTACTCTCTGAAAAAATTTTGTCTAATTCATTGACTGCACGCTGACTCTAGGATGAAGATTTGTAGCACTAGCTATCTATGGCATGTTAGTCCCAAACGAGATTAAACCCCCACTCCATTACATAATTCACTCCAAAGGCAAGAGCTAGGGGGCAGGGGAGGGGAGAGCAGTGAATTTAACTGGTACACAAGTCCACCAAGATCTTGTTTCGTGCTGTGAACAAACAGAATAACTGTTTATTTTATCCAGGTAAATAAGCAGAATGAAAGTGGAACTTTTAACAGAAAAAAATATTTCCTCCTTGCAAATTCCAAAGCAAACTAGTTTAGGGACTACACTACTAAGTGCAGAGCAAAAGCCATGCTGTTTTGGAAAGTTCACACATCAAAGCAAGTATAGCACACAAGAAGACTTACCTGCTTATATTTCTGCTAAAAGACAAAAATAATCATGCTAAGTATATCTAACTTTCAAGTAGAAGACATATGTTTATCAGACAAATACAATGTCTTATTGTTTGCATTAAACATGGCAATTTAAAAGCAAATCCATAACTACATCATGTTCTGTGCTTGCCCAATGAAGTTCTCAATTTGAATAATGAAATACTACATTTCTACCCAAGAATCAGGATGATTCTTAAATGAATGCATCCTACTAAGTAAAATTATACACATACAAAACGAGGTTATCAGTGATAAATGTGAAAACTGTCATGACTGACTTCAGAACCATAAAACTTCATGGCATTAGTTTTTGGCTTTGTACTTACATAGTACCTTTATCGTTTTATATCACTTCTATAACTATTGACCTCATTTCTTTTTGTACATTTGAAGTTCATCACAAGTATTCAGAAGCCAAAATTTAGAAATACATTATACAAAGTGTATCTTAGAATCTAATAATTAATTTAGCAATATTTGGTTGCAAGATCATCCTGCTTATATGCAACTCACATCAACATCAAGACAAATTAATTAACTCATAACATATTACTTTAAACCCTGTAGCATGTTACGTCGAATTGTTTCCATATTTTAATTTTTTTTTCATTTGTATATTTGCTTAACTTTCCACTATTCCTATTCCCTTTCTTACTTCCCCCACACAAGGGAAATGCATTTAAACTCTAATATGAACTAGAAACACAGGTGTAGTTTGCAAGGTGCACTATGCAAAATAACACAAAATACCACCTTTTTTATGCACTAGTAGTAGAAATAAGATTAGAACTGTTTCTTTCCAAATGCAAAAATCGACACTTGTACAGTGATTTTTAAAAAGACCAATTTGAATGGAACAATTTATAATTGTCTCTGATTTGAAAGAAGGTCCAAATATAGCATGTTGGGAAAATACAAGCACCAGGATATCATGTACAAAAGCATAGGACCTAGGATTTAGTAGACATCATTTATATGCCTTGCCTAGACAGAAAGCAATCATATGATGAGAAAGGAAACAACTTAAAAGCAATCACTCTACAGATTGGAAACACACTGCTTTCAAATTTACTCTGAACACCATTGTCTGAGTTTCCCCCTCCCTATCTGAAGGCAAGTGACAATCACCATTCTTCTTTTCAATTTCAGAAATTTACTAAAGGGTTTTTCCAATGATAATTACATATTTTTTCTTGCAAGCATGAACTCAGGCAAGTTGTTCAGCAACACTGACATAACATCAAAATGACTAGTTAAACCTTCATGAGCTTGTGCCAGTTGTACTGTACCTTTAGGCCATGTATCACTGCTAACTCAAGAGTTCTATTCGTCAGCACTTTTTGTATCAGTTTCTGCATGTGAGATAAATCCTGAGTATTACATCTGAGTGCTCTGGTCCATCCAGGCCTTACTGTATGCTTTGATGCTCTGGTTCATATTTGTAATTTACTCCAGAATCCCCAACCACAACATTGGAATTGTATGTTACAGGCCAAAACCGTGAAGTGTACTCATGATCCTGTCAAGTTACAATATGGAGGTGTCCTGCATGATTTCTTATTATACTGATTTCAAGAAATGGACATTTGCTAAACCAAACACAAGCAACAGGAGAAATGATTGCAAAGAACTCACTGATAATGGCGATTTTCCAACCTTAAGGTCAATCCAGACACCTTCAGGATCTCCTTAATAATTTCACTTTCATTTTCTTGGAACATCATTTCCTTAGAAGTGTGCCAGCTTTATCATGGTATTACACACAATTTAGTTTTTCTAGTTCCAGGCTGTATCTATAAATGACTATTGCATTTATGTTTTCAATCAATTCATACATTATTCTTTTTAGGAGCGCTTTAGACCTCAAACTGATTCAGAATTCTACAAAGGATAAACCTACCTGTAAAACTTAATCTCAGGAACTGTTTCAGCTGCCTTACAAAGTAAAAAACCAAAGACATCAAGGATGGAAGCCACCCCTTGAAGAGCAACGCCTCTCTTTTCATGTGTCAGGCTACTTCCATTGAACTTAAACTTGCGTTTTGTAGAAATGGTCACATGTATTTAAGCACGATCAAGCACATAATCACTTCAAGTGCAGCCAGCCAAAGAATAACACTGTTATTCAGTGACAAGTCTCCCCCATCATTAGTGAGCATTTATATTATCAATTAAAAAGTTGTTGTTCCACTTACTGTGCCACATCAGATACAGCTGGCAGTGGTGACTCTTCTGTTACAAGGTCAATGTCTTCAGTGAAGCTGTTATCTCGTGAAATTTCCTGGGTATTGCCTTCTAAATGTCTTTTTACTGCACAAAAAAAATAATCAAAGAGATAACAGTACATTAGGAAGACAACATATACAAGGTCTTTCCCTTGCTTAAGATACTGTGTACTAAAGAAATGGTTCTAATATCAGACATGGCTTTCTTTTTCTCTCAGAATCTGTGAGGTTGACACTTGTAATGTTGCCATACAAACCTATGTATGTGCACATACATACTTCAAATACAAAGGAACCTCTCACAAGAAAGGCTTGCCTTCTTTAGCATTGTCTCTCTGCAAGCAGAAATTCACTATGCCTACAATTTCAACGTCATCACAACAACAGAATTTCCTCTATTAATACTTTTTGATATGTATACTTCAATTTCTCTGAAACCTTTCTCAAAATTTTATTGCGATTGTCAGATAAACAGCATTTTTATTTCAAGCATTCTATTTGGTCGCTATATTTCCTGTTGTTCACAAATTCTCCCCGAGATCAGAGAAAAGCCTCACTGTTTGTAGTTCAGCTTATGTTCCAAGCATAACAAAGCTACAAAGTTCATTACAAATTGGGAAGACATGGTGGCTAATGCATGAAGGAGTTCACTCACAGATTGCAAAACAACACAGGAGTGCATCTAGCTCTGTAGCTGATGAAAAGTTATGTTTTTAAAAGCTCTAGCCTCAATACTCATTTCCATCGAGTATAGAGCCGACTTCCTCTACAAATGTGAAGTATACACGTACCTGGCCTTTCTGAGTTCAGCTGCATCAATATTGACAAACAATTTCTGGCTCAAGGCCTTTTAAATATCTTTTCCTATATTTATTTTGTTCAATATCTATGAAGTACATCTAGCTTAAATTGCTGTGATCTGAGATATTTATTTTTCATCACTACTAGTGACCCTAACAGTTTCTAAGGAAGCTGCCTATCTATTTTAATTCAGATCATTCTTGAAAGCTTGGCACTTATAGTTATGAGCTGGCAGGGTGAAATAGCTTGGAAAAAATGCATGGGATGATGCATATAAATTCAAGGGAGGAAAAAATAAAGGGTAAATGTTTGTGGGGTGGGAGGGAAAAATGACTACAATTAAGTTTAAAATAAAACAGGTAAAAGACTAAGTACTGTCACTTGCATACTTTGTGGTGGGTAAGGGGACACAACCTACATGACAGAAATGTGAAAACTTGCCTCCTAGAAAACTAAATTATTGAAATTTCAAGTTAATACTACAGCACCACTTTGACTGGACTACATTTCAGCTAAATACTAAAAAACATACAACATCAGAGCTTACTATTGGAAGATCCATAGCATAAAATGTCAAGGAGAGAAAATGAAGTCTATGGAATATAATTATAAAATGACATAACTGAACACCGCTAAATGACACAAAATTACAAAATTGTTTTCTTTACATCTTCTGCATTTAATCACAATTAAACCATACTTCTATGAGAAAACCAAACCTTCCTGGAACTGAGAACCTGAACTCTTGTGCTCTTCCAGAGCTACTGAAGTGCTTTGGTTACTCTAGGGGAGCTTTGTTTTGTGAGACCTGCCAGTTCTGCACTTGTTATGATAAGACTTCTTTTTATTTCTGTAATAGAAATATGTAGCAGTATGACAATTCCCAAACCTTCACTTTCTCATTATTCCCATTTTCAGGTGCTGTGCTGAGCACTGCAGAGGGTGCCTGGAACCCCTGCTGCTCTTGTCATGGACCTTCTGCAGAGACATGGAGAATATAACCTGGGATTTAAAGTCCTCAACTCATGCTTGTCTACCTATATAAACAAAGCAAGCTTCTCTTTCTTCTTTATAAAGGGTAAAAGCATGTAAAATTTCTGTTCAGTGAAGACTTTGCTACGGTTATCTGCAATAATCTCATCCCACAAGTTGTACACATACATTTAATTCCTACAAGCATTTTGAAAAAGACAATGATGTAATTATGTACTTTATCCAAACAGGAGTTCTGCAATGTATACTCCATAGTTTGTTTCATTATGTGAATTGAAGATGCGCACTTCACACCATAAAACTAAGGATTTGGGTGATGTCTTAAAGATTGCCCCCCTGCTTCCTCTTCCCCATCCCACACTTCCCATAGGGTCAGATCTGTGGACAGAACAAGTTTTGCCACTTTGCTTACAGACTAGATTTATCTCAAAATTTGTAGATATAATCTACAATCTACAATAACAAAAGAATCTACAGTTTTTCCTCTTCTATAATCTACAAGAGGAAAAAGAGCTTCTTCTAGAAGTGCTGCTCTTAAATATCAAGCTAAAGCAGAAATCACGGCTCTGAGGCTTGTAGTATTTTGGGTGGTGATATTGTAAGGTTCCCTTCTACTCTTGGAGCTTCTTGACTCAGTTCGGGTTCCTGTTTAGTGAAGTATTAAGCCATCACAAGAGTATACCTGTTTTATCATCATAACCCTAAAAATAAATGGTGTTTAATACTATATCCCTTAGTGCTTTCATCACCCATTAATTCTGTGTGTTCCTGCTTTAAAATATTAACCCATTAATAATGTTTTCTGGTCCACACGTCCAGATATTAATGTCAAGAGTAAATGCAAGTAACATGTCCTCCGACCTAAATTTTTCTGCCCTTAAGGTGACTGTCAGAATTGTGAGCAGTTATTGTCTTATTTGAAACACTCAAATAACTCTTTCTGGAACCCACTCGGTTTCTGAAGTTAACTCTCACTTTTCCCAAGTGAACTTCCAGAACTACTTTAGACAGCAGTATTCAGTTCTAAATCAGAAATTCCAAAAATAACACAGAAAGGTACAGATTATTTATTTTTTTTTTAATGTCAGGAAGCTATAAGCTTGTGAGCAATGAAGAATTCATAATAATCATTCATGATAACACTTTCATTTTGAGGAAATGTGGAGCATTAAAATGCATTCAGCACATGGCAGTGATACTTTCCAGAAATGAAACTCAAAGTTCTAAGGTCCAGCTACTACATATGGTAAGCTTATAACATCTGCAAGTCAAGCCATAACAACTATATCTTCCCTCTCTATATTTGTTTTAATAAACTTTTCTTTTGCAAACTGACTTTATAGGAATGAATGCCTAATTTTTATTGCAGAGTAGCAAGGAGGGGAGGCAAAGAAATATGAAGGGCAAAGATAAGCCATCCTTCCTTCCCACGTGCCACCACCCACAGCATGAAGAAGCTGTACATATTCAGTTATAAAATATGTATAATATTTTCTGTGCATAAACAGTTGGAAGCTGCAAGCTGAAAATAAAGAATATCAACCACAGTACAACAAATACCAGTGAATGCCATCGACCTAGGAATCCATGAAACAGATCAACTCATTAAATGAAATGCCAAAAGGAAAGTGAAGTTTCATATACCTCTATTTTTCCCTTCAGTATCAATTTCTAAAATGGTGAGAACATATAATAAACACATCAAACCATAACCCAGAGATATCTTCGTAGTGCTGCTTAGCTTTATCTAACTTTAGATGCTTTATCTATTGTACACTAACTTCCATCTTTGTAGTATAAGGAAGAAGTGAAATCAATTTACAGCTGCAGGAGAAAATATGATTGCACATGGTTACCATTACCATGGCTATCCTCAAATAGACAATGCCTACCAATACCAGGACAAAATAACCAGGAAGATTTTGCACTACTCTCTTCTCAGATAAAGAAGGTAAAAAAAAGAACAAGTAGGTCTCTTCCATTGCAAATTATTCAAACTTACTGGTTTTATTAAGAGTTTTTTCATATGCACCAAAAAAACCTCAAGCACAAATTTAAAGATAATTCATACAATTACCACATATTTAGTTTACAAAAGTCTGCAGAGAATTGCAGTGTCTGCTTACAGTATATAGAAGGGAACCAGCGCCTGCTTCTCCCAAGCACAAAAGAACTGGAGCGAAAGGAAATACTTGGCAAATTATGCTGGCAAAACACAGGAACGTGGATAGAAATGGACAGTAAATTTGAGACCATTTAGTATAAAACAGTTCCCGTTGCACGAATATTTATTCCTCAAGTTGTCAAGTAATAGCTTATGTGAAGACAACACAAGTATCTGGTGAAAGGAATAGAGCTCACAAGGCAGATGGATAAAGATGACCAGGAAAGGTGTAGAGCTGCACGTAAAAACAAAGGGCTGGAGAAAGGCCATATGGCACATAATAGGTAAGCTAACTGGTGTTCAAAGCAGCAAAAAGATTAACACATAGAGAACGCTGATGAGAATAAAGTCTCTTCTACTCAATGCAAGTAAGGGTGAGGCAGTTTCCGTTTGTCTCATGTTTTTGCTTGTTTGGGTGATTGTTTTTAAAACAGAACACTATAAAAGACAGACTTAAGAGACAAAAGGAAAATTCCAGTCAGTGCCACCTTCTATGACTTCAATCAATTTCAATTACTTTTTCTTTCTTAGGACAAGGACTTCTTATTAGTGCTAGAAAAGCTATCCTATATAGAATAACTCTTAAATGAAATAACCCGTGAGTGAAAAGTAACAAGGCAGCATTTTGAGTGATGTGTTTTTATCACTATTATACACTGAACAAGAACTTAGTAGGAACAGGAAACTGACAACAGCAACAATAAATCCATAACAGGCTTCTTGATAATACAGGCAGTTAAAATGGAAATATACTCCCAATTTTATTTTTTTTACTGAATTCAGTTAGATCAGATACATTATCAAAATTACTTTGATACCTAGCATAGTAAGCTATAACAAAATTTTGCTTTGTTAAAGACAAATGAAATACTAAAATAAAGAAGCAATTTTATCTGTAAATTTATCTACGTGTTTAACAATTGGAAACAAAACAAATTTATCAGCTTATTTACAGTAAGACCAACTGACCAGATTTTTTTTTTTAAAAGTGCCTAAGACAAATTTCCTGATACAAGAGACATTCAGTAAAATTTCATCTCCAAAATTCCACATGTGCTTGAAAAGATTCTGCTCTGCATGCTTAATTGTTTGAACTATTTCCACAAAAATTACCAGTTTAAAAGCATGCACGCAATACGCACTGTGGGCGATACAGAACTAGGGAAAAAAAAAAAAAAGGAAAACTTCTTAACTTCTTCATTTCTGTTCTCTCTCATTCTGTAGCACATCTAAGCCAAAACACTTTGCTTTCTCTACAACTGATGGAGAGAGGGAAAAGGAGAAATAACCATTCTATGATTCTATACATCTGAGAAGAATGACTGTCAGTCCAGCATCAGACAATGCCATTATCAGACAAGGCCCATATCTTGGTTCCATATGCAGGACAGGTGGAATCAATCCAACCAAAAAGTTGACACTATGAGTTAACTGCCTACTGACTTTCAAATCAGAAGTAATTAAAACACACTCTTATAACAGCAAGCTCCACTACTCAATGTAACAAGTGTCTATGAAGTTAAAATATGATTTGTTTAATTTTATACGTAAAGATGCACCTTGACAGAAAATCCATGAGATGGCTACGCTTCCTTTATCCACTGGAACTACCTGTGAGATCATAGTGTTATTTCCAGTCTTCTTTCTTGTGGCACGAAGTCCTACTACCTCACTGCTTGAAAGGAGGTATTTTTAAAGCTGTATAGAAAGAAATACTGGTTTGTGTCCTAGACTGAGGCATTTCCAAATACTTATTACCCTCAGGAAAAAAAAAAAAAAGAAACTTAATGGCTTATGAAAGTCAGGATACCGATAAGCGTCTGATACCTGACAACTAGCCTGCCTTTAAAAACCTCTTCAACTGGCAATTGTTATCTCAGCAGACAAATGGTATTCAAGCTCACCTGAGCTGTCATGTTGGAAGAATATGGCCAAACATACCATTAGCACAGAGTGAATAACTATCAAAGTTCTTTTATGAGAGTGTAGTCGGTACTAGTCTAAATAAGAGTTATTTTTATTTTAGTCTTCGATAAAAGTGTTAAAAATCTGAGCATCTGAAGCTGGGATTTTAAATCCTTACTAGGTACTCAAATATAAGCCATCTGCAAAATGTTCAGATTGTCCCATGTGCAACTCTAAGAGCTACAAGCACCCAGTACAGTTAAAAAGCTATGTAACTTTATATACCTAATTTTAGGCATCTATATTTATTGTCATTAGAGACATAGCTGATACTGCAATTCTCCCTGGATTTGATTTTGCTCCCAGAAGACCCACAGATTCAGACCAAAATGAATTAAACAGTAGTTTTACACTAGAACAGAAATAAAGGAGCGTCTGAATCAGTGAACTGAAGAATAAGAATACATGTGTATTTTTCGCAAATATATTTCTGAAAATTCACATGAAGTGCCATGCCAGATTGCCACAGCACTTAGTTACATGTTCAGCTGCAAGGGTTAAAGATAAACTTCAGCATCAGGTTTCCCTGTGTATCTGATTTGAAACAATCAGCACTCAAAATGCACTAATGCTGACTTTATTTGTTGTACATTCTTTTGTTTAGATAAGCCTACAGGCCAGATTACATACCGATTTACACACTATGGAACCGCAATCACTCATTACATGTCTAATAGCACAGCATGGAGAGGGAAACGAATACCAACTCCTAATTCAGAATGGTAAAGGCATCTAGTACTGGGAAACACACAGAGAAAAAACAATGAAATATACTTTTGAATGGACATGAAGATACTGTTACCTACTCCATGGCCTGAAAAATCTTGAAAGGCCTAACAAACAAGGATGCAACATATTCACACAAAAACAAACAAACAAACAAAAAAAAACCCCAACAGCTCCCCCATAAAACACCAAAAATTTTCTACATCATGACAAAAAGATGTCTACTTAAGAAAAAGAACATTCGGTGCAAAACCAACTTATTTTCTTTAAGCAAAATACATTGGCTTAAAATATTTAGCCAAATATTTTGTATGAAATAACTTGTAGAGCGAGCAAACGCCCATACCACTGAACCTGTGTAATGTTTGGCATTAACTGACAAGCAGGTCTGTTGATAGATTCAGAGAAGTGGTCAGGGACCAATTGCACAAACAGTTGTAAGTACCTCCTCATACACAGATATGACCTGTCAGAAGAGAACTGGAGATTAATGGAGCATAGTAGAGAAGCATGCAGTGTTGGAGCCACTCGCTATCTGTTCAGATAGCAAGCAATGATTTCCATTGCATTCAATTTAATCCCTTTCAAAAGCATTAAGTTAAGAAAGGATTTTCCTTAGCCAATATAACCTGAGAAAATTAATTATGCTTAAATGTCTATTGATTGTGCTGGGTTAAAAGCATTATGACCAACTGAAAACATGAGAACAGGAAGCTAAGTTAAAAAGAAGAACTGTTGATATAAATATTTTAACTTTTATATTTCTGGTTGCATTATTCCCAGGATTATTTTACTTCTTTCCTCATGGGAATGGTCCACAGTAGAAAGCTAGAGGAAGCTGTTTTCAGTTCCTTATCAAAATAGCAAGCTGAAGTTTGTTCCAAAACAAAGTCAGATGTGATTTTTTTTTTTTTTTTTTTTTTTTCCCTAAACAGTGCTAAATGCATCTAGTCATGAGTCAGCTGTAGCCATTCTGCTATTGTCATTTGGTCATACTGCATGCTGGACAGTAACACAGATATTTACAACATGGTTGGGTATATGGTCCAACTGCCTGGATGTTCTGGCCTCCTTGACGTTCACGGGAAAAAGGAAATGGCATTTCAGGAGTACATACACCTCCACCAGCCAGATACCTTTTTCCATGAGTATGCTATAATATGCCCTTACTGAGCCAAAAAGACAAGGAGGCCAGAGAAACGGAAAGCCTACAGAGAACCCTAGAGGGGTTTCTCATTCTTAACCTGAATTATCCATAGAAAATTCTCATCCCTTAAAAACCAGGGTGTCTACTTGTCTGTCTCAGGTATCTAGCCCTTCCCAGGTTTATAAGTGGATAGAGAAGTGAACTTTGAGTCCTTTATTCTAACATTTCTTCTCTCTTGTACTCTGTTCCTGAAAAAAAAAAAAACATGCTCTTTTTTTTTGTTATGAAAACTATTTCTCTTAAACATAAAAAAGCATGTTTCAAAACACAGTCAAACATACATGGCTGATAAGGATGGTAATAAGGGGTAAGGCCTGGAAAAATGTTGGAAAACAGATTTTCCTGGTTGGTTGGGGAAGAGGAGCATTCAGAGAAACCCACAGAAATGAATGCACAGAAGATAGAGTTCAGCTATTAAGTTATGCCACATGGCAGTAGCAGGAAAAATACAATAAATTACATCAATAAGAAAAAAAGAACATTTGTGCAAAACAAAGCATCTACCTACCCATGTACCCAAAGCCTTTCCAGGCCACGAGGTGATCCTCCTTCAAGTGCGGATTACATATATCTTATTCTCTTAAACACGTCCTAGCAAAAACCTGTCCCGGGACATATTTCAACTTCTTATGTTGCCAACTCAGGTGCACAATCAACAAGAACTCCTTATATATCCTTGCTCACCTCTTCCTTTGCAGGTTTACTAGTTTAATACTGAATAGCCTTGCATCATTGCAACGATTGGGCACACCTGCAGTCACAGGATTTGCAGAGTAGCTCCAATTCTGCCACAATAGTTTGTGTTTGCCATTTACACCTGGTGGCTGAAACAGCCCAGAATAAGTTGCTGACATCTAGTGTCAACAGTGGGCTGCTTTCCTTGCATATGTTAAGCCTAAAATGCTGCCACAACTAGTCCAGGAGGAATGCAAACTGGACACCTTTGGGAAAGCATCTAACAAGACATGTTGTTTTTAAATGGTGTCAAGAAAACAGTGTTTCTCAACATTCTACAGCTAAGTGTCTCAACTGATTTCAACTTCAAAAAATATCTTTTCCTCTTAACTGAGGCTTCATTCTGTTTCTTTTTTTCCTTTTTTTTTTTTTTTTTTCAATCTGAGAAAATCCTTGTGCCCACAAACACTTAGAACATGTTTTTCAAAGTTGGAGAGGGATTCTTTGTCAGAAAGTGTTGTGACAGGACAAGGGGTAATGGTTTTAAATTGGAAGAGGGGAGATTTAGATCAGATACCAGGAAGAAA
>VZRU01002364.1:117729-140567 GCA_013398155.1 Pedionomus torquatus
CCCCCAAGGACAAGAAGAACTTGACTTTAAAATGAAACAATTAATAGTCAATGAAATGTAATTTGGCAGCTTGTTAGCTCTGCAGGCAGAGCTTTTAACACATACAAACTCTTAGAATTACACACAGGGAATGTATCATGTAATATAAATATATAGAGTTACTTTCCATTATGGGATTCAGAACTGCCATTATAGTAAAAGTGTTTATTTTAAAAAGGAAGTACAGTTTTATTGTGGCTATTAAAGAAAAAAAAAAATCAGCCTGAAAACATTTTTATTTTTCATGGCTGTTAATGGTCATAACATACAAATTGCAATGACGATAAAATTAGAAACATTTTCCGAATTGTTGTCAATGGTTTGACTCTTGAGGACACAAAACCCATTATTACAATTCCAGTGAACTATACCACAATTATTTGCTCATGTGATGCAGTTCTTTACACAATTGAATCCTTGTAGAACAATTTCCCATTGACTAGCAGTTAATCATGNTGCCCATGGCAGGGGGATTGGAATTCGATGATCTTCAAGGTCCCTTCCAACTCTAACCATTCTATGATACCATCTGCAGCTTGTGAATACGTTCAGAGATCAGCTCTCTGTGACTGAAGTCATGTCTGTGACTGTTACTTCACTTATTCCAAAGAACAAAACATACATTAAAAGCAGTCAAGAAAAAGAATACAAAAATAGCTTTGAAAGGGATTCTTCTCCATGGCTTGGCCTTCCCCTTACCCCGCCNAAAAAATCAGCCTGAAAACATTTTTATTTTTCATGGCTGTTAATGGTCATAACATACAAATTGCAATGACGATAAAATTAGAAACATTTTCCGAATTGTTGTCAATGGTTTGACTCTTGAGGACACAAAACCCATTATTACAATTCCAGTGAACTATACCACAATTATTTGCTCATGTGATGCAGTTCTTTACACAATTGAATCCTTGTAGAACAATTTCCCATTGACTAGCAGTTTAACATGAATTCAAGACATATTCCTTTGTTATCAAACTACTGCTGATTCTGTACTGACTGGAGAAATGTTGTAAAGTTGAAGTAAAATATAATACTAGAGGGAACAATTGCCATATTTGTCCCAAAACTCAAAGCAAGTCCAGCAAAATAATCTGTAGCTAGCAACAATATTCTATGGGAGTGTTCCCTTCCTATTTCAAATACATTTGCTCTGAATACTGATTTGCTAAATATTGAATGTGAAGATGTTTAGGTAGGGCAGTAATTAGAACAAAAGTCTAAGTTACAACTATTAAGAAAGGAATTCAAAATCGCTGGGTTTTTTTTATGTACACAATACTACACAGAATGACAGAACTTCAGATTATAGAATTTGAACCGTATGTTCTCCTAAGCACAAAACCCCCTCATAAGTTATCTTCTAAGAAATGCTGCAAACAACTAATACCATTTTAAATAAAATTTATAATTCATGGCATCTTCAAACATGTACTTCAGAACTCAGTCAGTATGCACATTCACTACATTCCTGCTTTCTCATATGGCTTATCCAGAATTTCCATCAGGAAATATTTACAATATTTTTAGGCTCATCTTAATTTAATTACAAAGCTGCTGAACTTTTGCTGCTACAACTAAAATGTGACTTGAATTAAATTTTTTAATTTTTATTTTTTCAAATTATTAGAGCTAGAAGACCCAGCATAGTTAATAGTCTATGCTTCCAATAGCAACCAAAAAACCAAGGGAACGATGATGTTTATAACTGAGATACACCTCTAAGTTGATAGACTAAAGTCTTCCTTTACTGATGACATTGTGGAAACACATTTGAATGTGTCCTGCAGCTCTCAAGCCTTAGGGTGACCTTGATTTCCTCTGGCAGTGAGCCACGATTTTGCTTGAAAAAAATCCAAGTGACAGTGAGAACTCCTGACATGTAATGAGACATACAGCTTTATTGTCTGCCTTGTCCTTCCCTTCACCAAGAGACCAGCATGTAAGAGGGTGAAAAAGCTCACTGTTAAGCTCACCTTGTGCTTCTCAGTTTGACTGATCTGCTTTCCCCATGAAACACATCTCGGTGGAGCAGAGATATACAACAAAGCCCTGAAAAGCAAAGAACTGAGAGATCACTGCTAGTGCCAACGTTGCTGAATGCAATGGCCAGCACATTATGAAGTGGTTATAGATTCTGTGAATCCCAAAGAGAAATCTATCTGAATGCTGAATTTGAGTAACTTGACTAGGATCATCTTCAGAGAAAATAAATATTATAACAAATCACAGTAGAGATGTATTTTCTTATCCTGCAAGTCCCATCACAAGGCTTTGGTTCCATCCATGTTTCTTTAAGCTATTTACCTTCACCACATTTCTGAGGACTGAGGCATAAATTCATCTTTGCCACGTGTGAAAGTGACATGGCTCAGCTATCAAGTCTTACTGCCTTTAATCTCATGACTTATTTGTATCAACTTTTTAATATACACACATGGCTACAGATGATGAACCCTAGCATCACAAACAGTTTCAGACACATTGTCAAGAAGACAAAATCTGCAAGTATGATTAGGAAAACCTTCTTTGTACCGCTGACTAAAAAAGTTGTGCTTTTTGTTGGTAGACAAACCACAGTCCACCCTTGCAGAATATTCCCTTCCGTTCTCTTTGGCGTAAAAGATCCTGATATCACTCAATGTCATAACTCATCTGAAGAATCCAAACTGTGATTCCAAATTGTATCCCTATCTTATGATATATACTGGGATGATGACTGCAATAAAAGCGTCTCTAGAATAACTTTGTTAGAGCCCTTGGATAAAGTTTTTTAACCTCATAAAAGCTCACAGAAAAAAAAAAAATTAATGCGATTTTTAAAATAAACTGGCAAATATATATTTTAGCTGAAATAAGAGAGATTGCTTAAGACTGAGCTTATCTTGGAGGGGGGGTGGAGGAAGGTGGGATCAACTCTGACAAACATTTTAACCAGAAACACTGTTTTGTAATACATTTTAGACAGCTAAGGAATATGGTTTCCTTTTGAAAGAATGTCAAATACCTGACAGGGTAATCACTACCTGGAAGGCTTCTTCCTGAATCACTTCAGCTTTGTTTTCCTCACAGTAGATTTCACAAGCCTTCGCTGTTGCCTAAGTGCTAAGGAGGACCTTTGAAGAAAGCATTATATCACTACACCTGTGTCCAATGGATAGAGCCAATAGCACACCTGACCTGAGGCTGTATTCTGAGCACGGCTGCAAGCACACCACTATAGGGAAACTGGGTTTGGGAGACAAGTAAAGGCACTTTGGAACAAAACTATTTTTATTGCATTCGAAGACTAGATTTAGAATAGAATAGGTAATCCTCCCTCTAACTTTGCCTTGGGCAAACACCAGATATACAGCCTACATCAAGAATATTTAAGACTTCTTGTGAGGTCATTTGGCAGTGATTTGAAATTATAACCATTTTGCTTCATTCATTAAATGTGAACAAAATACATGATTCACTATGTATATTTTTGGAAAGTATAAGTGGAGGGGCAGTAGGATTCCAGGGTCATTCAGATGCAAACATATACATATCAGCCTGGAATAGTCTGTACTGCTGAAACAGACATAACAGGTGGATTTTCCTAATATCAGATAACAGCAGATCAGTACAAAGAACTGTATTACACACTGCCTTGTCTCAGCAGAGGTAAAAAGCAGATGTAGAAGGACAGGGAAAACATGCAGTGGTAGGAAAAAAAAATGCAACATTAGTGAAGCAGCATGTAAAATCCTAGAGAGATAGGATATAAGTAAAACAAATTTTATTCCAGTAAATCTTTAGAGGAACATATTATAGACTCTGGAAACAACTTGCCTAAGAGGCAAGTTACTTCTTTTGAGAGGTTGATGTGAAGGCTTTTATTACATTTCTAAAGTATTAAGAGCCAAGATTTTAATTGCCATCTGGACTCCTGATATCATAAAGGTTACTGACTGTTGTCAAGGCTTTTGGAGATGTGCTTTCAGGCCCACAGAGGAAAATTAATATCTTGTTCTTCATCTCCCTTCTCCCTCTCCCCTTCCTTTAAATTGATGTTCTTGTGCAGCTACTACCTCATGACAATGATTTTCTACTGGGGAAACCCTCCTCAAATCCGTGCCCTATGAGTTGGCTTTCAAGCTATAAATGCATTAGTGTTCTTGTATCCAGATTTGGGTGTGGTCCTTTTTCCATCTGAGAACAAGTTTAAATTAGATTGAAGTCACAAGCAAAGGGAAGATCTTGCTGCTTGGCTCAAAGTACTTAACCATTTCCATCTTTTCAAAGTTTATTATAACGATGATGTTTGCCAGCATGGCACAGAAGTACCTCTTTGACAAGCACCTGCTTCTCTTATGCCTACATCTTATCATGATTCTCATCTGATATTTCAAGAGATTCACAACTGAAACCTTATCACTCTCCTGTTCCGCTCCAAAGTCTTTATAGATTGGCAGTCAGCACAACACACTCTGATACTTGCAGTTCAAGAGATTAAATGAAAGCTGGCACCATGGAAGCAATTCAGCAGCATTATTTGCCCTGAAGGAGTTGTTCAGTTGCAAAAGGAACTGCTTAGATGAGATCACTGAAATCAAAGAGAGCCTTTCTACAACAATTTCTTCATTTTTTCACGGCAAAAAAAAACTTGATTCCATCAAAGATAGCCTCATGGACTAAAGCCAGGTTTCACCATTTGAGGTGGGACACATCTGTGCTACACAAGAGGGGATGCACAAAGCTAATAAGTCATTTCTCCCTGCAGCATAGTTTCTTCAGACGGTTGGCAGAGACACTAACAAGATAAACATTGGAAAAATTTCTCAGACAATTCTATCTCATGTAAAGAAGAATTGCATGGCCCCATTGCAGCAGCCTCTGAACAAAGAAAGGGAGATAGAAGACTGTTGATAGGCGATTGCATCCTATGAAGTGGGAACATGCTGAGGTCCATTCAATGCTGGGGAAAGGCAGATACAGAGATGAAGGAGGTAGAAGGGGAGAGCATCAGAGGTCTCCTAAAAAAGTCTTATTCTGAATTAAATGCCACAATATAGTAAACAGCAAACTCGTCTGTTCAAATTAATCTGTTTTTAGAAATTGCTACTAACACAGACCTTATGGACCCCAATCTAAAGCACCTTGCTCTTTGTAAGAGAGGTTCAAAAAGTATTTTCCCCTCAGACTGTTTCGTCTACAGGCAGCCCATGTCTGAGTTCAGCACATACTAATGCATTTATCTAGCAAAGAACATCTTTACCCCTTTAAGGAGACTTAAGCAGCCTGTAAATGTAAATTGAGGATTTTTACCATGCAAGTCATTCCCCATAAAAAACCATCACTTTCTTACCCAAGTAGATCTCTATCAGCTAAAATTGATGTCATTCATGTGACATAAATAGGCGTACTGTTTTATAAATGTGATTTTTAACATACTAGAAATGGTGCAACCAAAGAACTTCTAGAGAAGCCATCACTCCAGCAAGAAGAGGAAAAATCTTATTTAACACTGAAAAATCTTATTTAACACTTCTTATTTAAAGGCAAGTTTGTGTGTACTTTTGCACGTATGTTCTGTTCATCAGGCTTTGTAAATTCATCCCAGTAAACCTTAAGCTGCCAGGCCCCCATGCACACCGAAATCTAGTGCACGTTCTTTCTCTCTCTCTCTTTTACAAGGTTACAGAAACAGCAGCCAATCTGAGCCCTTCAAATAAACACCAAGAGAAACTCGTAGACTTCTGTCTAGGGCTGCCAGCTCACACTTGCTTCATGATGGCTCACTCAGCACAAACTAATCTAGGTTAGATTCAGGTCAACCTGACATTGAAATGGATCTTAATTGAGTTAGTACAACCAGGTCTAGAGTATCCCATTGCCATGGTCTGATTCACACCATTAAAAACAGAATGAAAAAGCCACTAGCAACAAATACTGGCATTATGGTGCTTAAGATTTTTTTGAAAACTGGAATCAGCTTCTGATAACTCAGCATAATATAATACTTAAAGGAACACAGATGGATCCAAAGGGTCAGAATATAGTCATAGTTTACGTACCCATGTGGCAGATTCAGGACCAGGTCATGTGCAAGCCAGAATTCCTAGAATTAGTTATCAGAATTGTATTACACTCTCCCCATATTTCACCTTATTCAAAGATGAAAAAAGTACTCCTTTCCTTTTGTAGAGGAGCTTTTAAGTCCGTGTCAGCTACACACAATTCTTTTGTTGGTGAGACCACATGCTACGGACAACAGCAAGAAAGAAAAAGAGGAAATGCAGGAATTTTTTTCCTTGATGGTGGATTGCCACCACTGGAAGATGCTTAATGCAGAAACAACCATTATTAAAATAATACGTAATTAAAAAAAGCCATCGGGGTTTCTTTAGATTTCCAAGGTGAGTACTTTTCTGCTGCATTGATTAGCACTGATCACATCCATATTTTTTTTATAATACCAGACAGGAAGGTGCTACATAGGAGTCTTACCTACATTAACATGGAAGGAAAAGCAAGTGAACTCCCTAATATAAGAATTAAAGCAGAGAGTAAGAGATGTCCAAGGTAATTCATCACCTTCCCCGCCCCACTCCACGGGCCTCACCTCAGAGGAATTCCCAAAGAAATTATTGCTAAGTCAGCTGGGATATTCACTGCAAATTTATCTGTAGGAGAACACTAAGAAGGAATAGTTTTTCCCAGAGAGACATTTACTCACTTTGAGTTTCCAAAGACGTTCATTTGAAAATATATGGTCCCCACCAAATAAACAGGATTTGCATTAAAAAAAAACAGTGTATATTCCAGTTTTGACAGCTTCTCTCATATTTTTCACACAAAACAGTGCTTACATGTATCAGTTCTTTTTCCATATATCTCCCACTGAGTGGCTTTTTAACAATGGATAGTAATACTGGATAAAATGCTAACCAATTCAGTGATTCCTGTAGTATTATTCAACTGAAAAGTCAGCTGGAAAGCAGATATCCATAGATCACTATAGAATTCCAACATCCTCATTCTGCGAGAACGACTAAGAATTTTAAACAAAGCTACTCATAGATCAGAGGCAGAAGCTTTTTGTGTTCTCAAAGTTTGCTCAAAATTCAACACTGCATTCTGTCAAAAACAGTAACAAGGTCAAATTGTTTCATCAGTTGTAGTCAAGCAATGCTAAAGAGTTCAGAATTTGGCCCAATTTTAATTAATACAAATAAGCAGTCTTACTCACTTAGAGATTTATTAACTCCGATCAATAGATTTCATACAACAGCTGCATAAAATCAATGAACAATGCAACCTATACAGAACATTGCAAATGTTTGTTCATTAGGAAATTACTGTTGCTTCCTCTTTTCTTTCCAAAAGATAACAATATTGCAAAAGCTTGTTTAGCCAAGTATTCTAATGCTAAAGGTGAACCACTTGTATGTACACAGCAGATTAGTGGACACTCCAAATTGAAGGGGAATCAGTTCCAGATGTTTTCCACTGATTAAATTTAGTCCAAGCAAGGTTAAATAAATGACAAGCAGCTGCTTTTCTTTTTTGCAATAGCCATGAAAAAAACTCTTAGAGTTCTGACTACCTCTAACTGGCAGACACGTGGCCCAGTACCTATTATTCTAGGTTTTCATGATTAAAAAAAGACTAAGGACAGTCTTCAGAGCAACATTCTTTTCGCCCCAAGTATGTCAGTTTTTATACAAATCAGAATTAACAGGAGGAAGCTCAGCAATTAAAAAAAAAATAATCTCTTTGGAATGTCTCAATTATACACATCCATAAGACACAGCAACTCATTGTATACATTACTTTCTACTGAAGTAAGTAGAAATAAATTAAGAAAATGTTGGTCACTAGACCAGCTTAGAGCTCAGCGCAATACTGGTATCACCCTAATGATCACTCCATCTCAAACAGGACAGCAAAGTGCATTGATTTCAGGTTCTCACACATAACGTGAGAATAGCAGAAAAGAAACTTATAGCCAGCAATAGGTGCGGCAGCTACAAATTAAAAAGTATTCAAGAGTGAAAATTGAAAATGTAACAGCAAACAAGCACTTTAAAAGCAGGGATTGCCTAGCTATTTCCCTCTGAAGGGTTCTTAAATTTTTACTTGCAAAAATCCAAAGATCAGTGATTGGAATGTCACAGTTTTGACCACATGCAGAGGTTGTAATAAAGCTTATTTTTTAGACTTCTCTCCTTCTACTTAGACATACAGTGGGTTGTGGATTTTTTGTTGGTTTGGGGTTTTTTACACCTGATGGGATTAAATTGACAGAAAGGCATAAAGAGTTCCTTGCACATGTATCTTTATGCAAGTTGACAGGCCAGATTTTCCATCCCAGCACTTATTCTGTGCAATGCATTGAAGCATTTCCAATGCACAGAAGAAAAAGCAAAAATTCTCATGGATGTGTGATTGGGAAAATCTGGAAAGAATACCACGCATCCCTGTACACAAAAATTATTTTCCAAGCATCTTCTGTGAGACTGTAAACGGCATGCTATGTAAAAAGACACATCAAGAAAACTAAAATTGTTTAGGAAGTGGCTATAGTGTCTAAATATGGAAACAAACTAAAGAAGAGAACACTTTTTTCTTCTCCATTTTTAAAGTAATGATCATATATATGTGTTTGCATATATACAAACACACACCCCCAAAGAACCAGTGTTTATTTTACTTCTAATTCTGGAATCTCTTCAGCTTTCCCAGCTGCCACACAATGAAAAATATGTAAAATGCATGCGTTTCAAGCTATATTAAGTTGCATATTCAAGATGAAAAACATATTTACTGGCACCTACACCTCCATTTAAGTCAAACTACTCCGAAAAGCCATGGTTGTTTTTTAAGATGTTCTCCTGATCTCTCACAATAATGTCATTCCCATCAGAAAGAACAAATTTTTGTGGCTAAAACGTAGCTTAGCATTCTGGATTAAATCACATCTTATTTTCCTCACAGAGCACTCATTACATTTTCTGCAAAAATCCAGTTTCTTTTCGTGCAAAAGCTGACATGCCCAATTACCACTCTTCTGTGTTTATAAATGAGTAGGCCTATGTTTAATATTGCATTGACTAATAGCATTCTTCACTTCTGTAATGCTGTGTCAGTCTGAAAACACTTCATAAACAATTAAGGCTTACAATATCTCTGTGACAGAGACAAGACATACTCATTTAACAGATGACGCAGTTGAAGCACAGTGAGTTAATTGTCTGCCCAAGGTCACATAGCAAATCAGTAACAGAGCTAGGAATAGGATCCAGGAATACTGACTCATGCATATCTCCCTCCTCAAGAGGAGGTAAGTCTTTTTACATACAGCCTCAACACCAAAATGGGGTCTCCATTGCAGTCTAACAGCTCACTACTACATGCTGGAGTTTTGTCAGAGTCTTCCATTCTCATTTTAACAGTCTCTAGCTGCCTCTGTTTTTTATGTGCAAAAGAGCTTGAGGCAAAAGCTGATGATCCCAGGCTTTTAACAAAATAGGCATACATATATACACAAAAAAAAAACCCACCCAAAAACACATGCAAAAAGTTACCCTTATTCCCATCTTCAGTGAGAAGGCTCTGAAATACCCCAAAAGGCCTTCACTTTCACACAGTCACTAGCAAACTGCAATGGAAAACCTCACAGACTACAGTACTGCCATTGCTCTGTATGTAACCACTGACCTAAAGTGCTGGTTGGGCATTTCTACCCCTTCCCCTTTTTCTCATTGCATGAAGTACATTGCATTTTGAAATTATGTTACTGTTGTCTGGAGTTTGGTTTTGGCATGTTAGACCATATACTCTCTATTCTGGGCTACACTAGCATGAGACACTTGCTACCTCACTGAAACATTTAATATAAAGATGAGATTCCAAAGTAGTAGTAGCAGTGGAAAAAACAAACAACCGCTAAATCAAAATTGTGCAGCACATACTTGTTTGTGCTTTTAAAGGTAAGTTTCATAGACTGTTTCCCCAGGCAATGCCCATTTGCATATTAGTTTCCCATTTCCCAAAGCACAATCTGCATTATAATTTTTAATTTTTAACTAATAGAGCAGAATTAGAAAGTTGCAGTCTTCTAGAATGTAAGCTCTCCATAAAAAGGGAAGCCTTAAATCCCAAATTGTCCTTCCCACCCCTGACCCCCTCTCTGTTCTCAAAGGTTGCCCTCACTTCCCCAAACTAATTTGGGTCGTTGGATGTTGATAAAGGCAGGTGCTGCAGTGTGATGCTGTACTGGAAAAGGCTCTGCCTACAAGGGCTCATCTGAGTTCAAGGCATCCCCCAGTGCTATGCTACTTTTGCCACACTGTGGCATCTTGTAGCATGAACAGTTGGTTAACAGACGAGAGATCAGGCCAACCAGCTGCCTTTGTACTTGATATCAAAGGTACAGATCTGGAAACAGATCACAGCAGTGAATGAGTAAGATACAGGGGGTTGAAGCACCTCTTCTATAAAGACAGGCTGATATTGAGAAGAGAAGGTTCCAGGGAGACTTTATAGTTACCTTCCAGTACTTAAAGAGGGCCTACAGGAAAGATGTGGAGGGGCTCTGTATCAGGGAGCACACTGATAGGAGGTGGAGTAATGGTTTTCACCTGAAAAGGGGGAGATTTAGATTAGATATTAGGAAGAAATTCTTTTCGGTGAGGCACTAGAACAGGTTGCCCAGAGAAGTTGTGGATACCCCATCCCTGGAAGTGTTTAAGGCCAGGCTGGATGCAGCTAGTGGGAGGTATCCCTGCCCATGGCAGGGAGATTGGAACTAGGATATCCTTGAGGTCCTTTCCAACCCAAAACCATTCTATGATGCTATGAAACCTGTCATTTCTCAGTTAAGAAGTGAGCTCCTGGCAACTGTTTTGTTAAATATCATATTCCAAAATATTTTCATCCCTCTTACAGTAGCCTATGTTAATTTTCTAGGCCATAATCCAGATCCCCTGTTTATGCATATATAAGGATGAAACAGGAAAGAGTGACTAAAATAAGCATGTAAACAGGTTTCTGCCTCTCTCCATCTTCAACCCACATTGCCACATCACAGAAAAACACCCCACACCATCCTATGAGATTGCTCTTGACCAATTCACGCTGTTACTTCCTTCCTTCCTACTGTCATGTTTTCACAAATACTTTGACCACTCCAGCATTCTTCTATGAAATGGACTTTCCTAGAGATGGAAATTTGTTCCTTTCCCCTCCCTCCCTTTCAAAGTACATATTATGTGCCCTTTTATACAGCCATTCAGCTCACATGTCTCCTATCAATTCTGTTAGTGGTGTTTAGGTTGTTTCTGATCACTCCCTTACTCCTCAGGTATTTACTTTTCAAGCCCAAATTTAAATAATAGCAGTTGGCTCTACGAATGGTGTCCATTTTAAACAGTGTTAATTTCCATTGCAAAGAAAAAAGCATGAACTATTTCCTGACATCATTACTTTCTTTAGACTTGGTTTAATAACTGGGTCAAACTTCCATTCTGCATAGATTTTCAAGTTCAGATCACTGGAAAAAAACCCCACGCATTTTATCCAAATTGTTCCTATCCTTTCTACATTTTGGAAAAGAGACAGCTTGGGACATTCATGTGAATTCACTAAAGAGTTCCTATTTCTCCTGAATCTTCTGTGTTGTCCCATATTAGCACTGCTAGTTTACTGGCCTAAGCTTTACATTGAGACCTAATGAATGAGGCTTCTCAAGCCTGCTCTGTCCAAATTTTTCTTGGCCTAATTGATTCAGGTGGGACAGAACTGACCTGATGCCTAAATCTAACTTGTTTTACTTTTGTTTATATGCATTGTACCATCATCATGTCACATCTACAGCAGTAAAAGCAGTTTTTCTAGTAGAATAAGATATTTACAACAAAGTAATAGAATTGTTCATAGACATACAGGCTTGGTAGAATATCAGAGGCCTTGAGAAGTAGCAACAGGAGGTGGAGTGTATAGGAATACAAGCCAGAGATAAGAGATGGGGCATAAGTTTGTCATTTGAGAACACATAGGTAGAAACAATTCACTAATGGTCAGTTAAAGAAAAATGCAGTCCTGGAGCAGGACAAAACTGTCTTTTATGGTAACAGAGACCAAATAAATACTATCTCACTTACATAAAGGGGACATATAGAGTAAATTCACATGCAGCCTGGAGGTGGGCATCAATGAGGAAATATATAATATGAGGAAACATTTATAAGTGATCCCAAGTGAATCCTAGGAAAGGAAGAAGAAACTATCACCACAAACTTCATATTTCTCCCTGTGAAGGACACCAGATTTAAACAACTAGTTGAAATGAAGGCAAATGAAAGCTTAGGACCCAGATGAGCAGTGGGAAGATGAGCATAAATGCCAGGAAAACAGATAGAAATTAAGAAGTACATATTAGAGTTTTAATTATATTTTTACCGTTAATGCAATTTTTAATTATGCAAAAAAAAATATTGTGTTTGATTTTTTGATTTTTTTTTGGTAACAATTAGATCTGGACTAATAGTGATTAAATTTCAAGATTTCAGTTATACTAGCCCTACATTCTAAGTTTTATTTTTACAACGCATGCTTCCTCTTTCCTATAAAGAAGACTTCGAGCATAACACTTCTTAGTCTTGCTTCTTACCCTACCTTATCTATTAACTCTCAGTTTCCGTTCTTGAAGCCCATACCTATTTCACTTGTCTCTTCTTCCCAAGGCTAAGTCTATCATTTTATGGTTAAGCTCCAACACACTTTCCATATTTTTAATCAGCTCTTTAGCAGTACAACTCAAAGGTAGCTCAGTCTGTCCTCTACTTCCACTCTTCACCTTCTGTACCAAGGCTACCAAAGATCTAGCTGAATAATAGGCTTTTCCAATGCATTCCTTCAGACACAGATGTCAGGAAAACTGTACAAGGTCCTGCGCTGTGGGAAGGTTCTGCTGGTTACTCAAACGTAACAGAAAACCTGATTTCCTGTCTTTGTGGTCAACAGTTGAATTCCCCCTTGACACTCTTATGACAGAGTCTTGGATTTTCTTCCTTTCTTCTCTTGCACAGAGGCTTACGCAGCAAGACTATCATGATGTATATTCTGGATCCAACAGAAAAAATTAGTACGTGAAACAGCTTACCAAAACCCACATGATTTATTAGGTCAATTTAATCTCACTTTAAAGAGCTGCCTTTGTTTTATTATTAGGCAACATGTTGGCTCAAATATAATTTATTTGCTTCTCTAATTTTCTACATCTTTACAATTTTATCAGTAATCTGAAATATTATTTTTTGGCAACAAAACATTTCATTCTGGGGTATGCCTCCTTTGCAACTCCATTTTTTCCCCACTGGTCTGTGGATAGTGTCTTTTTTCCAGTTCTAAGTCAACTTTACCAGAAACACCACTGCCACTACCCTGTGGTGGCCAGGGCTTCTGTTGCTCGTTTGTTTTTCAACTCTCTTGCACAAACTTGCCATTTGTCATGCGCTTATCCTAAACCATCTTTATCATAGAGTCTCCATACCATGCTGAGAAATTTTCTTTTGCAACTGAACAGCTAAACTCAGTCTTCTATCACAACTGAAGTCAGTTGAAACATTTGCAACTAAATGTAGTTTCATCTAAATGTACTGCCTTGATGAAGCAAAAATGTTTGCTGGACAAGAAAATCTGAAGTCAGTTTTACTGACACTAATCGGAAAAAGTCTGAGTGCTCCAAATACTTTCTCTCACTATGCACTCCCATGGTCTCTAAGACCATCTGGTACAAAGTCCCTGCTCAAATCTGTTGGGACTGGTGATCTAAACTATGGTCCTAAATCAGGCACAACAGGGAGCTGAATAAATGCAGAACAAAAATAACTTTTTAAACCACAAAGGCTGCCCAATTTAACCAAAGGTAAGAGTGGGTTTGGCTGTTCTCTTCCTGTCAGCCTCCATCACTCCTTAAGCCACCACACCACCCCCAGTTCTACCATGAAATTCACTGAATGTTCTCACTCGGAACAGCCAGGGATGAAACACCACAGACTGAAAAATTTCTAGTAGAGGCATAGAAATACATTTCCATAATTTTTCCTCACAGGCAAGTACCATTTTACCTACAAGTCCTAAACTGAGTAACAAATACAGATGTTAAATAGCCCCATGCTGAATATAGATTATCACTGTAAAACCAACAGCATCTGCTAAACTCACCTTCTTAAGTTCATGACGTTTTTCAGAAGCATAGTATCTGGATACTTTCTTTTGCTAATTTGGAGCATATCTTTATACTTTTCTGACTCACTGACAGTTATGCTGACCCTCAAAAGCTTTGGTGTTTGCTTTATTCTGTTAATTTTAGCCACATGTTTTTTCTCACCTTTCACTCAGCTTGTCAGCACTGGAATCTACAAATCCCCTTAATTTAAAATGTTTGCTTCTTTATATGTACTGCAGATTTTAATCCATCTACACCACTGCAGGAAAGCAGCCCTTTTTCCTCAATGGAAACACAACCAGTTTCCAGGAACAACCTACTCATTACCAGATAGGTTAATGCTGGAATGTCAGTATCCAAACTAGCATTACAGAGTAAATCAACATTAACACTGTTACACACTTCTTATAGGAAAGTTGACAAAGGTATCCTGAGGGCCACTGAAAACTACAGTTCCCTCCACTCCTGGTGAAAAGTGACTCTTGTGCAGTTTCACTTTAAATATGGGGGAAGGTCAGGGTGGAATACATCAGCACATAAGAAACTCCAAAAAGCAAACAGAAAAGTATAGTGATAAATAGGGAATTTTGGTTTTACCCCAGCAGAGATTTATCACTGTGAGAGTCTTGTGACTTTGACAAATTTTACAATAATGAGTTGTGTATACAACCTAAAATAACTGACAGAAAATAATATATTCCATCTGCTGGAGATGTCCCAGGAGGCTAACCCTCAAGGTCCAAAAACTTCCACGTTTTTGTAATTTTTTCCTCCCTAATAAAAAACATTATGAAACAACTATTCAGTTTATTTTGAAAAGCATACATTGCAGTGAATAGCTGTCATTTGAAGATGAAACTCAAGTCCATGTCAAAGATTTCAGTTACACTCAAAGTGTTATTTGTTCTTCTTCTATGTGGAACAGTTTTTACGACTTGCCCCTCGCTCTTGTATCACAAGTAACCACCTTTATACTTAAGTGTCTTCTTTAGGTCTTACAAGAACACTAACAATGCCAGAGAGTACATCTTGTCATTCTGAAAACAGACCCTTCTGTAGGGAAGTATGTACACAATGGTTGACAGAAGTACAGGTAAAGATCAATTTCAAGACTATAGAAAATTATGGCTATAATCTCAGGTGAAAATGAAATCAAAGGTTTTAAATCAGCATAGGAAAAAATTAAACCACATACACTGGTATGAAAGAATTCCTTAGGAGAATCAGTAATATCCATTAAAAGAATACACTGCACTAGAGTATCTCCAGCATCACCTCATTTCCCAGAACTGTTTTTCTTAAGTCCATGTTTGCTTTAGCTGTTCCTTTTTAATGTCTTTCTAAATAGCTTCCTTATTTTGAGAAGTTTGACTGAAGGAACCGTTGTTGCAGAAAACTTTCAACCTTTCCGTTCCTGCAAGGACAATCAAGTTCTTATGGTTACAGAGCACCCTATGTTAGTCAGACCTTAAGCCTGGAACGATTTTCCTTTTAGGTTATCAAGTATTTGCTTCAAGATTTCATCATTTATGCCACAAAGATTTAGTTTCTACATTATGCACTATCCAATACACATTTTTTATTACAATCATTTCAGAAATCTTAATGTTGATCACATCTAAAAAGGGAAGCCTTATAATGCTTTATTTCAATCCTTCTCCATAAAGCAAAGGAAAAGCACTTTTGCCTAGTTTTGGAAGATATGTCTCCTAAGCAAGTTTTGAGCATGCCACCACATACATGAAAAGAGTAACAGGATATCTTAGAAAAAACTGTTTTCATGGAAAAAAAAGGTGTGCTGACACAATGCAGTTCCTAAATTAAGGTGAATCCTTTATCAAGAAAGTTGTAACTTAATTTCAGTCTATTTCTGCCCAGAACAAGGAATTTTCTTAGTGGGATTCTTACTCTGTTGCCTGCACTTGCCAGGCATTTGTTTCAGGTCTCCTTACAGCCTCTCTCACCTCTGACTGGAACAGCATATAAGGAAAGCTGTTTTGAAGCAACAGCTCTGCTCCTCCTAGGTCAGGCCTATAAAAGTGATCTAATTCAGTCTCAAAGTTTGCCATCATGTGTAAAACATCCAGCCCCCCCAGCCAATGAATAAAGTATTCCACTATAGCAATACTGAAATAGAAGTTGGCATAGCCCTTTTAAAATTATTTTCGCTGCCTTTTCTACTTTCAGCTTTTTAAGAGAGGAAAAAAAATAACACCATTTACAATCTTGAAGCCTAAGACTTCCACTTCCCAAGAATAGAACCATATTAATTCTGGCAAGGAAAGCTTCACTGACAGAAATCAGGTTTAAACTTTTGAGAGGTGTCAAGAATGTTCAGTCAATTGAGCAATCGAGTTAGCCAACTACATTCCTGGAAGCTTTGCAACAGAAGGAATAAATCAGACAATCAAATTAAGTGTGACTTATGCCTGACACTAAGGGAAAATGTGAAAGAAAATGAAAAATAGATAAAATTAAATTGGCAAGGCAATAATATTCATGAATATCTCTCAGAACAAGAATAAGTTAGACCAGCAATAATAAAACAAGAACACATTTTCAGAAAAAGAGAAAACTCTTCTTTTCCTCTGTTACCAAGTTGTCAGGCAGAAAAAGATACAGGCTTGTCTTTTCAATCTCTTTCTCTGATGAACACAGCTTTGCTTAGACTAACTAGGAATGTTCAGCTTAAGTGAGTAATTGTACACTGGCAGAGACATCTATGCAGGCAACAAAAGTTATCAAAGTTTTAACTGTATTCAGTACTGTTCACTTGTTCTGTCCATCCCTGACTGATACCACAATATCAAAATACACTCAGCAAAATCTGCCAGAGTTCTAGAGCTCTAACAAGCATGCTGAGAATGAATATAGAATTCTGTTCAGAGAAATGTAGTTTAAGCAGCAACTTTTTAAATCACACTCTTTGTCCCCTTTCCCAGAAGAACAAAAGCAGTGGATATGGCAAACAACGATTTTAAAAAAACACCATTGCTGAAAAGCATTCTAACTGCAAATTGACAGGTACAAGATTTATATAGATTATAAAACATAATGAAGAACATGAGGTGTAATGAAAACCTGCACAAGTGGAAGAAAGAAACTCTTCCTCCCACACTGGCAGCTCATGGCTATCAATTGCATGAAGCAGAGACTTGAAGGTCTTCCTAAACGTCTGTGGGAACCAGATGCTCCTACCCCTTACAGATGTACCTCAGTATGCCACTGAGGAGTTCCCTGCTATTCCACATCTGACTGCCCGCCCTCATATGGATGACATCGGTTGCATTGACAATGCTATTTAGCAACTCTGTAAAGTCAGAATCACTGAGTGAAACTCCTACTTTTGATGGTGCTCAACACAGAAGACACTATATATTCCCTCTGGGGGCAAAAGCATTTAAAGTAATTTTTAATAAAGAAACAATTACATCAAGACTACAGCCATACTCTTTCCAGGCTGAAATTGTGTGTCAGCTTCAATGTCACATAAGAGTAGCAATTTTATACAGAGTTGATGTTCAGGTTTATCAAAGACAGATGAAAACTTAAGTTAAAGCACCACATGATACCATACCCTTGACTACAGCCAGCATCTTTGGCTACCTCAGTTAACTTGGCAAGGCTTTGCACGCCCCTGGGTATGGAACATAACTCCTCAGACTATGAGAAAACAATCTCCTCTTGAGTTAAAGATTTAGCAGATCCAGAACTAGCTCAAGTTTCCCCAACCCCATCAGACAAAGGAAATCAACACAAAGGTGGAAAAAGTAGTTTTCCAAAAAAAACCCACTTTATAGTAAACAATACTATTTCATACCCACATATTCACTACAAAATTAATTTTAAAAAGAATTTTACAAACAAAGCAGTATCTTAGCTCAGCAGTAAAATTCAGCCAGTTTCCAGGTACAAATACAACAGCCACTTACAGCAACACACAATCCTTTAAATGAAACGAGAAGAAAGCCCACTTACCAAAACCTCCTGGCGTAAGCATAAAAGTATTTAGCTGTTTCTATCAATTTATTTGCACAGTGTTTAAGATGGTGCTGTAAAAATGTAAATACATATTCCCTGTTTATTTTCCTTTCTTCAGGCTCTATGTGAGGTAAAGTTTAAAGGCGGGATAAACCTGAGGAAGCTTTCCATCCAGCTCTGAGATAATTCAATAAAGTAGAATTAACACTATATCCAAAAACTTAATTGAGTTAACTTTGGTAAACAAAGACAGCTCTTTTGGTGTTCATACCATATACATCTAAAGATTTCCTTAAACTTATGCCTCCCTGTTCTGGTTATGTGATTGTCCTTGGTTTGAGGCATCTTGCATTACTGATTACTTTTAAATTATTTTTTCACAGAAATTTTTCTTTCATCAGTTCAAGTCACTTTAACATTGTCTCTAAAAAAGGCAAATTGAACATAAGTGAAAGTAAATTACCTCCTGGTTCATCAATGTAGAAAGACACATGTTTTTTGTCTTCTTGTTCATCAATGCAATCATAAGTGATCTGTGGAATAGACAAGGCATTCTCTCCTGGATTTATTATGGGTGCAGAATCATTACCACAGCCTAGTTTCCCTTTTCTTTTGTATCTTCTAGCCTATGGTTACAGAAATGGGATGGTATCAGAACATATTATCAAAAACAGAAGAGTACACATATGAATTTCACTATACAGTAAATTCACTTGAGTTTTATTTCATTTTTTAAAGAATACAATGAAATTCAGTGGAAGTTTTACAACCCTGGTAACATTTCAAAATGCCTGATTCTGAATTACCAACTTAAATCTGATTTCACTCTCAGGAGGAAATGCCTAGCTCATTCTGGCAATCAGGTCTTAAGATTTCTCAAACTGGGTCCAAAACTCAAGGCACCCAAAACACTTGAATACACAACAGCTTGGCTGTAACATCTTTCTAAAGCTCTAGTTAAACATAACCAAAGACTTTGAATTATGAGCTAGGCATTGTGCAGTCTTTTCAACTGCTGAAATTTTCACCTTTTATCAAAAAAGCTGATTTGGGCACACCAGGAGAAGTTAAATATTTCCTTCTGCCTCCAAAGTTGAATTTCTCCTGATTTTAGAAGCCTAAAAGGCAACCTAATAAATACAGCTGCTAGATAAGAATGAAAAATGAAGGTTTGAATTTAAGTGGTTCCAAGAAAGGTTGGTCTCCATCTGTCTTTGTGACTAGAACTGACCAACTCACTCTTATACTGACTACATGGCCTGTGCTGTCTCCTGGATGATGCCATCACCTAGATATATAAATACTGCCTCTCAGAAGATAGCATTTTATTTCCAGTCTTCATGATGACTACCCTTTGACTCTAGTCCCATTTCGTTCTGCTACTCTCCCACCTCAAAACAGAAATAAGAGGCATACTTTAACTTGCCTGAATGCTCCAGTAACCTTCTGACAAGGAACTGAGATCTAGGGCTAACTGCACTCAATTCTGCAAAGTACTTTGGCCTCTGGTGTGACCACTAAGCAGTTAGCAGAGATCAGCATCAGAGAGAAGTATTTGTACATATCAACAAATAGCACAAACAGCTGTGGGCTGTATTCACAAAGGGGACAATGCTACTCAATCTAAGTAAACTGATTTAATTTATTATAGTCTGTATTCAGGGTTTTGAAATTCATTCTTCTGTTCAGCTCTGCAGCAATTAAACAAAAGAGTGTTCAAAATTAATCAAACTGGGCATGAAAAATAGTAGAAATGGGCACTTATTGTAAACAGTGGATGCACTAATGCACTACCATGCATCCAAATACTTCTAAAGGAATGATTACATGCTCTCATAGCAGGAAAAGAAACTAGGAATTCTCTGGGGAACAAAATGCTGCAACGTACACAGCACGATCAATACACGTTTAGGCCTTTAAAATAAGAGGCTAGGTGGAGAAAGAAAGAACTAGTTTCCTTTAACAAGAGAAAACGGTCCATCTGTAAGAGATGAAAGAAACCTGGAATGGGTCGCCCAGAGAAATTGTGGATGCCCCATCCCTGGAAATGGTTCAAGGCCAGGCTGGATGGGGCTTTGAGTAACCTAGTCTAGTAGGATGTGTCTTTGCCCATGGCATTGGGGTTGGAACTCAATGATCTTTAAGGTCCCTTCCAACACTGACCATCCTATGATTCTAACTATTACTATGTTAGCAGTTTTCAGGGAAGTTCAGGTTTAACAATATATAAGTCCCTCTCACTAGAGAAAACAGAGGGAAAATACTAAGGGCATTAAAAACTCTGTTTTTCCAGTTTTCCCACCATGGTTTGCTTCCTGTTCAGCAACACATACTATCCAGTTTCACTTCAGCTTTACCCCTTTCTTCCCAGTTTTTCTGCCTCTAGTTATGAAGGAGAGAAGTACTTTAGCAAGACAAGTGTAGATACTGTCAGATGTGTGCTGAATGCAAACATAAGTTTTTAAACTAGCTTTCTCCTTTCTTCCTCTATGAACTACTATGCAAAATCGGGAAAGCGTCATCATTGACTTACACTGCCCTTTGAGAAGGTAGAGGAGATTTCAGTGTGGATAAAACAATGAAAAATCAGCATCTGTTAGACAACCAGGTCAAATTTAAATTTTCCTATCCCTCAGGAATATTTTAAGGAAAATTACACTAATCGTACTGTGGCACGAGGATAACAATCAAATGTCCCACTACAAATGGCTTTCAGCTCTCCAAGTTCTTTGGACACTTCATAAGGATTTTGGCAAGTTATCCAAACCAAGTTAAACGGAAGAACAGAACAGAGCTCTGCCAACTCTCTGTTACCTGTTTTCTCAGACTAGGGCTAGATGGCGCTGGTGGTTTTTTGGGATTTTGCACCGGTGATGTAACATAGATATTCCATGTTGCTGTAGAACTGCAGGATTTTTCTGCTGCATAGCACCGCCAAAGAGTCTATTATAAAATCCAAAACAAATAATCTCGGTAAATAATCAGTTTCTGTTGTCCTGCAGGACAGGTAAGTCAGATTTTGCTTCAAATGAAAACTGACAGCAATCTTCAATGAAAACATGCTGCAAAGGGTTCTGACTCCAATCACTGTGCTATACCACAAAACATCACACCTAATAAAATACACTCTTCCATGCCTATACCTGAGTTGAGTATAATTTGCACCAGGAAACATACTCAGCACAAAGGGATCTTTTCAGTGTGCTCTTTGTAGCATTCTCCCTAAAAGCTGGGGTCTAACCCTGCCCACAATAAAAACCAAAACCAAACAACCCCCAAAAAAGTAAATCCCTACAAACATCATATAATACTGCTGTTCCTCCCTTTCTGCAGCATGCCACATTTTAGTGCACCATACTATTGCATTCTTTATATTATCATATATAATGTTATGCAGGGACATTTTCTAAACTGAGCTGTGTGTAAATATATATGTGTGTGCACATTCATCACCTCAGGATTTGGCAGGTGCAGAGAACCTAAATGAATATTAAAAGGAATTTAGGAATTAAAGGTCATAACAAAGAGTTTTCACTATTTTGCCAAAAAGACTCATTGCATCCAATTAAGGTCATTATGCTTGTGAATATCAGGTTAGTAAAGCCTCTTATGCTCACTCAGAGGAGAGGGGGACAGGCTAGTTCTAATTCTTCCTAGTGACTGAAGTGGATGTAAAAGACAAAGTGGTTAAACACAAATTATATATTTATAACAAAGCCTAGTAACTGTGATTCTCAGTACTTTAACCACTCGATCACACTCCCTCTTTAATACTCTCCTAAGGATTTAGCTGTTAGGATCCTTACCTGAATTAGAGAAGCTGCAGCTGGGATTTGTCTGTTGAAATGCTTTTGACGTTGCTTCTGTTGTACTTTCAAGGCAAAGCCAGACCCCAGAATACCCTAAAACCAAAAAAAAAAAATTACTAGTCAAGACTCCAACATGGCTTCACATGCCTAAACCAACTACTTAACATACAAAATAAACAGACAATTTATAAAAGACTCTCCTAGCAAAAGAGAAGTTCTGAATTTTCAAGTGTCAGGCGTGATAAAAATCTATTTATTCCTGCAAAGAAATCTGAAATTGAGTATGTTGATATTGGCATCTTGTAAGTTAAAAAAAACCCAGCATGTATGTATTGCTGTGATCTACAGGTAACGTTAGTCAGAGGCATTCACAGAGGTAGTCATGTTCCAAAGGCAACCCTACACAACGCTGGGAGAAGCAAACGCTCATGTCACAAGACTGATCTATAGCTGTTCTTTGCACTTGTCTTAATATTCTTTGCCACAAAAAAGTTCTCCACTACTAAAACCAGAATCCAGTTTGATTTGCCAGGCAAACTGAGCAGAGAAGCCAAAGTGTGCTTTAAGCATTTCTGTTAGAATTGATAGGTACTAAAGAAATTCTTTGTGCATTCTAATTGCTTGGATGTTGCTGTATTTATTTCTCTCCCATTCAGTTATTTGAAGATAGAAAAAGCACAAAGATGCTTCATAGTACTATGAAGGAATGCAGATGCAGTTCCTTAGACCTGTGCTGCGTGGCAGTGTTCTCCGCACAGGACTCCAGATTATTCCAATATAGTCATAAAAAAAAAAAAAAAAAAAAA
>VZRU01002364.1:140617-222278 GCA_013398155.1 Pedionomus torquatus
AAAATTAAAAAAAAAGGAAGTTTCACCTCTATCATTGACACACTGGTAAAAAACCCTCTCTATTTATCTCACAGAATAACTTAATTCTTTTGAGTGGTGAAAATTATTCTCGCCTCTTTCCGAGGCCACGTCTCACAGCACCTGAAATGACTGCAGTAAAGATATAGTAATTTCATTCATTTGCATGTGCATACACAGATAACACAAATATACACTTTAGGTCATATGTGTGCACAAACATTCAGAAGCAACACACAACCCAACCCCATTATTTCCTATCAAACTCACCAATTTAATACTACCTAATCGTGAGCCCGAGCCAGATAGACAGAACACGTGAACCAAGTTCTACTTACTGCTGGCAGAGCAAAGAAAGATATAGCAAATACTGAAAAACAGGAAGCTATTGTCTTTCCAATCCATGTCTGGGGAACTTTGTCTCCATAACCAATTGTTGTGACCGTTACCTAGGACAGAAACAAGCATCTGATTCACTACAATGCAATACCCCTTTTCCCTAAAAGCAAAAATAAAAGGAAGGAAAAAAAAAACAAAACGAAAAAACCCAAACACACCACGAGAAGTATCAGGAGATACATATGGACCAACAGTCTTCATATTTGTGCTTAAGGAAGGCACAAGAGTACGCTAAACATTACTGTAGATTTAGCTTGTTTTTACATTTTTCAACAGGCATTCGTAACTTGCTGTTGTTTTGGCTACAACAATAGGCTAGACTTAGGATGGGTTTTCTTACAGTTTGTGTCTGGCTACTCCCACACTCCAAAACTGGAAGGTTTGTCTCTGTGTACTTGAAACCATGGACTTGCAGTCCTCTGCTTTTGCTTTAAAATCATAGTTTCATAGGTTTGAGGAGAAAGCCTTGAAAATGCTGATTCACACACAACTGACACACAGACATCTGCCAAGCTCTACGATCAGGCAGAGCCACTAGCTGCAGTAGGGTAAGCTATGCACTGCGCTGGTGGGAAAAGGAAGGGACAGGACTAACACCAACTCAGCTGAATCTTCACATCAGGAAGAGGAACACACTACCATTCCATGACATTGTCTCCTAAAGTAAATAAGTCAGTAAACCAAGAGCTAATGCAGCTGAGCCACACGCTAAGCTTTTATTTACTTCCCCACCCCCTCTAATACAGTTCTTTGCTACTCAAAATTGTGTTTAAGACATTATACTACTGTACCTGGATCTGCTCATCTCCTATTAATGTGTAGCACGGGCCAGGTACTCCCTAAAGAATAGGGAACCCAGAGAGATAACTCCCTAAAGAATAGGGAACCCAGAGAGATAACACAGCTAGTAGGGCAATATGTCCCTAGTTGATGACCTGGTCCCTCAACACCCAAGCAGTTAAGGGGGAAAAAACCTAAGAAACCAGATTATAAAACAATGCCACACTAGTGATGCGGGTCTAACATCAAGACAAGAAATCCATCCACAGGCCAGGATTAACATCAAGCAAATATCCAGGGCTGAGCTTAAATAGAGGTCTTGGGCTGTTGATCACTTGGTGTTGGGGTGATCCCAGGTGTGGCTGGTCAGGGCCATTAAGCCTATTTAGCCTATTCAGAGCCCTGACAGTGCTATAAAATGGTGTGACAAAGATTACTTGCACCCCTGGGAAGTGGAGAACTTCTGATGAGGAAATGAAGAATTTTGTTACCAATGTCACTCACTGGGGAGAGCTTTAAATAGAAAAAAAAAAAAAAAGTAAAAAAAATTCTACTTGGGAGCACCAGCCCTAAACACAGTCTCTCTCCCTTTACTTTGCCTTGAATGGCAGCAGAAATACAGCCAAAATGGTCTTAAAAGAATATGTAAATTTGCACTGACTACAAAAGAGGATGTAGCAATACTGCCTTTTATGGGAAAAAGTTGCTGACAAATACTTAGATATTATGCAAAAATAAGCTTCTCAGTTGAAACTATCAGCAATAAAGGCATAGGAAGGATACATTTCCTTCTCGTTTCTAAATTGCTGTATGAAAAGGTAGAAGAAAGATTTGCAAGGAAAAAATGACCAACTACTATCAAACTGAGTTTTTCCAAGTTCAAAAGAAATTAGGATTATTTCTTCATCATGAATTTCTCACTTGATGAAGTTGACTTTGTAGCATCTGTACCCTCTGATGAATATTGTTGTTTTGAACTGCAAACTGGTCTCAGCAGGAGCTCTGTCTTGCCAGGTGTTTGTCCAGATTTAATGTGGCTTACCCATGAAGTGACTCAGGTGCTGTGTACTGCCAGCAGTACAAACAGATGTGTTTGCCAACCCCCCAAAATTAAACCAGACCCCTCCCCAAAAAATTCAGCTTTGAAATGCAGTATGTGTTAGGAAATAGTGGAGGAAGTTAAAGCAGCGTTTCTTTAATGGTGTTTGAGCTCCTCGGTGCCCCCAGATGACCTCTTAAAGTCTGGGATTTTTCCTTCCTTTTCACTCTTTTTTCTTATGAAAGGCCTCTTGGTTTTTTGTGGGTTTGTTTTTCTTTTTTCTTTTTTTTTTCTTTTTTTTTTTTTTTGAGTTCTCCAGCACTTGGGATGTGAAAACAAACTACAGTAATGTTGAGATGCCTTAGTGTTACTATGGAAGACAGCATGAAAGCTCTAACCTTGGAAAAGATGATTTTCCATCTCTACAGCAGGCATTTGGCTGGCAGAGTCCTGCAGGTGCCTGAACATGTCTCAAAAAGTTTCTCCCTGGCTACCTTAAGAGGGCTCCTTCTTGGTAATTTAATTAGTGCATTTAAGTATATGGAAAGGATTATAAATAATGTAATTCTCCAGCTTTCTTAATCACAATCAGAATCTTTTTCTATTTGTATATCCAAAAGTTATTAGTTATCTGCTCAGAGAATGTTTAATAGCTGGGCTTTGAAAAATTACACCTCCTTCTTAAGACAGATTTATTATGCCATATTCCATCTGGTATGCACACACTGTAATGCAGGCTCTGAAAACATATGTGTAACCTTCAAAATAGGAAGAACTCTAATTTAGTAGAAGTCAATAGAGCTTCTCGCATGCTTTAAGATAGGCAGGTGTCCTGAAGTTTGAAGGGTCAGAACTGTACACCTCAAAAACCATGTTAAATACATAGGGGGTCAAACTGCCACCTCTGGCATGGAAGTTCATTGCTGGAAAATCTGAGCCATTGATCCCAAGTACTTCTGCTGGGTAACACCAACTTACTGGAGCTACTATTTAACTCAAGTTCAGTGGAACAGAATAGTTCACCTTGCAGCAAAAGCAGTAAGTATTACCAACAGAAAGAGATGAGCCTGAAAGAGCCCACAGAAGTAAAGCCTCCTACAAGCCCTTGTTTCCTCAAGAAAAAATGTCCAGGAAGGACAGAAAAATTGCTGAAACATGGGCTGTAATTCTGGCAGACTGACAGTCCTGTTGGAAATGCTTTTGCATGTGTTCTAACATGCTACAGCTTCTGAAAGTGGCTTCATATAAGATTTCACAAGCCTGTGATACGTCTTTGCAATTTAATCTGCATGCCTGCCAAGTCTAGGTGAAACAACTTTGCATTAAACTGGAACAAGTGAACATAGTTAGCATTTAATTCCAATTCTTGTTCATTCTTTATTTTCCCTTTCCTTCGTCTTTAAACCTTTCAGGTCATTTGTATCAAGTTCAGCAAGCTTGCACTTTCTACTCAGAGCGAAATGTTACTCATAGTACACTCTGTGGTTTTTGTCAGACACAGAAGACTTTCAAATACTTGCTACCAAGATTTTTTTCCTAGGGTTCAGTTTTGAAAGGCAAAAGTGAAATCAAATTTCACTCCCTAGTAACTTCACATCTGTGTTTCTATGTTACAGAAGATTTGAAAAGAAAAAGAAACTGATTCACTTTGTCCTTTGTCACTCTTCCCAGCTGTGAACTGCACCTGCACCGTGACTCACTAATGCTGAGGGGGCCTAGATGTCTGGAAAGCTTAAACAACAATTTAAACAGTGTTCTTCATGTGCCTCACACAGCTAGAGAAAGACAAAGCTGATTTTATCTTGCTGTTACACAAAACAAGTCAAGTTTTGGAAAACAACCCACTGAACACTTTGCAAGTCATATACATACACTTTGAAATACAGATTCCAAATAATCTATCTCAATAAGGCAAAGTAATGCACATTTTAAATTTTTTTGTTGGTCTTAATAACGGAACTCCTTTTAAATCCCTTTTAAACTCCTTTCAATTTAAGTCCAAAATATTAACAAATTATGCCTGCATAAACATATCCTGACTTCTTTGTTCTAATTAGTTACTCTCTACTTAGATCAAAGCTGTAGCTTTTACAACTTAAAAATATCTTGTAATCCATATCTAAACATCCATTGGAACTCACAGAGCATGCTGTGGATAACTCAAGCTAAAACAATAAAAAAAGAAGGAAACACAGAAAATCGGCTTCACATGGAACTTTTATTACATGTAGGAATAACCCATGCATGAATATATGTGGACAGAATTGGATGCTACAACCATAGCTAGTTCCCAAACTGATTGCTGAAAATCCTTTTTTGTTTTTCACTCGGTTTGATTAAGAGTTCCTCTTCCCTCGCATTCAGGTCTGAATTTGGGCATTTCTGGTCTTTTGCAGTTATAGGCCTAGGAATTACTTAATGAAACACCAAAGACATTTGCAGAGCAAACACGAATCACCATCCTTTAATTACTACTTGTTACATTAAGACTTCCTTGTTAACAAACTATATGCTTTCCAGTCTTTTCACTGCTGTCATTCTAACTCACACAGTGCTATAACCTCATTGGAATTTCACTGTGCTAGAAAAAATTCTGAGATATTTCTCATAGATTTAGCTGAACTAGCACAAGCTTTTATGGAAGCCCCTAAGACTGCTGAAGTTCCCACTTCAGCAGGTTCACTTTTAATTAAATGTACTTAATAGACTATTAGTAGCTAACCCATTAGTAAAAACAGAAACAGTAGCTGCCTTCCACTGCATTCAGCCACTTGAACACTGGTATTTGAGCTGAACTGCTCAAATAATAGCAGAATAAGTGAGCCTCTGTGCTGGTTTGTTTTCTTGAAGTAGACATGGGGTGTTCTTCATAATGTCCACTACACCCTAATTGTTTTACTTTTGCTTTTACAATATAGCACAATCTGTGCTTCTGGGCTATTTATTCCTTTCCTCCTCTTGCTAGGAATTTTTTTATGTCTTCAGCCTTGAGGGTTTATGTTCTGAAGATTTTATCATATGTCTATTGAAGACTTTAGCAAGTGATTGTTGTATGGGCTAGTTTATGGTTTCGTTTCTTCCCAGCACATTAGATAATCAGGCCCATATGGCCATTTAGTGGATGTTTCTTTTTTACTAGTCTTTTTGTTTTCCACAGCCACAGGTGATACTCTGCAAATGAAATGAATACCTGACAACCTAATGACAGAAATTTAATGTTTAAAAGATTTTTACGCTGAACCACTTAATAAATTGTAACTCAGCGTACATGTAACATAATATGTATTTCTGTATACTTCATTAAAATAGAGGCTTATGGAGTACCCAAGTTAGGGATTAGAAACAGGCATTTATTAGGAATTTTTTGTCTGTCTTCCCAGACTTACTCATCAGTTTATTTCAATGAAGATGATAAACAACTGGTTTATGGCCCAACAACTATATTGGCATTTTTCAAGTCTATCATCTAAGAACAAATCCAATTTACTGTGTTTCAAATCACTTTTGAAATATATCCTTCTGTCTCTGGAAGTTGGTGGTTCTGCATCTGTTCTAGTCCTCTCATTTTTCTCTGTCACTGACACTGATGTGATGAATCTCCTTGGGTTTGCTATAATGAGACAGCCAAGTCATAAAATATATGAGGTGCTCTACTCTGGTAGAGAAAAGGGACCGCAAGAGAAGAGATGGTTCATGCAACAGCTAATAAGGAGGGAAAGCATGAGTCACAGTGTGAAACATGATGAGAAGACCCATATGAAGGGAGAGCAGAAACAATCTGCTCTCTTATTTTGTTCATAGCTGTCTATTCCATTTTCAACTGATTCTGGGCACACACACAATAATTACCACAATGTTTTCATAATCCCAGTTCCCCTTCATGATACTTTTTTCTTTATTTCACCAAAGATTTGCACTGACCCTAACCGATGATTGATATCTGAAGTAGTTGAATCTGTGAAGCTTTGTCAGCTGCTTTAGATGGAGCTATTTAGCTATTTACCTATACAATGAGTTGTGGAATTCTGCAAAAAAACAACACAGGAACCTGTAACCTGCAGCCATGTCTATGCTATTACTGAGAGGGTGAGCTTTACACAAAAAGATGGAAAAAATAGTGTCATAAACCCAACTTTCAGAAACAGAATATACTTTAAAAGTTCTGCACCTTTTGTAGATAATTAAGTAGAATTTAAAAAATGTGGCATAGGTTTTGGAGAGCATGTATAGCCTTTTTGAAATGTGGATTTCAGTGCAGGTTTTTTGTATCTGTAAACATTTAATGTCCTTTGCTAAGGACTTAGTATCCTGCTTTTGCAATAAAGTTTACTACCAAAATAATGTAATGGTATTAATTATATGTTTTTCTTGTATTCTTTTTAAAAAGTTGACGAGCTTCCCTATAGACACACATTCTGCAAAGAAAGACGCCAGATTCTTTTAAAAGATCACAACTTTAACAGAAAACCTTGTGCACCAAGTTTGCACATGCATTTTGTTGGTAAAGACTTACCACACCCCACCAAAGGGCATCAGCATAGCTGGAGAAACCTGTCTTTCCATCCTCATCAACTGCATCTTTCTCAGCAAGATAAACAAAGTAGGATGAAAAAATCAGCCCCAAGAATCCGATGTATAACGTGGTTATGAGTTCCTATTAAGAGCAAAAGCAAACAAGTGCATAAGTTTTACATCATATATATATATATATAAATATATCATAGCTAATATCTGGGAGGGGTTTTACATAACAGTAGAAAAAATTAAGAAGTTCTATTTCAGATACAAAATTTGCTTCCAGAAGAACAGGTAGTTCAGTGACTTGTTTTTTCTTCATATTGGACTAAAGAATTAAAGAATCCATCATTTATACAAAATCATTTGGACAGCTAAATGAAGGGTGGGGCATATCTCCTATTTTATGTCTTGCAATTGGCAACCATTCCATTTAACTGTCCACACAATACACCAAATGTTAATGCATTTTCAAAACAGTAAAACAGTATTAGAAATGTACTTTATGAACAATACACTAAAATAACAGTTAAGAAATAACAACCGTGTCTTGTGCTTATGACCATATCTAAGCAATAAATTAATGTATCTGATACTTAGATTGCTGAAGAATTAATATTGATACCTTAACAGTTTCAAGTTAAGATAAAAAAAAATAAATCTTAAGATACAATATGTTAACCGCTACTTCAGTTCTGAAAAATAAAGACCTTTTGAGGCTAGGCCAGTGAATTGGATGGGACTTCAGCTAGGGCCTGATACGGTGCTTGTGAATGTATCAGTTTCTCTATAGGTTTTTGTATAGGAAAGTTGTATCAGAACTGATGTGATTTGGACAAAGGACAGTTAGAATCTTCGGGAAAAATATGCTTGCACGTTTAAACAAGGCAAAATGTGTGGTGTCACGGATGCAAAAATGTGTAAAGCTTATAAAAACAGCACTACTTCATAATCAAATGAGATATTCAACCACCCCTCAGGAAAATCCAATACCTAGTTATGTGGGAAAACAGCTTTTTATAACTGCTCAGCTGTTACTATGCTTCAATAGTTAACACATATTATTCCTTTATTTTCTTTGCACATATTTAGGCTTCTTTATTATGAAACACTGTAGTACTACATCTTCATTGGCGTCTTCCTTAAATTCTTGACAGAGTTATTTTTCTCTCCTTGGATCCAAAACAATATGGGAATTAAATTATTCCCATAAGATAAATATAAAATTAAAACCTGCCTAAGAAGGATTGCCACTACTTAGAAAGTATGTCAGGATTTCACAGATTTTTCTCGAACACTCTACCCACATTTCTTAAACTGTTAGTGAAAAAAGGTTTTTTTTATAACCAAACTTACTTCAGATTCTTTTTATCTTTTTTTCATTTCCTTATTAGAGTTTCCTGGGCTTATCTAGCTCTAGTAGCTAATATTTGCATTCAGCAGCAGAAACTATAGGTACTCTTCCCTCTAGTAGAGCACTAATTAAAATCTCACTTCAGCAAGATTTTAAGCAATCTTGGCACCAGGTGTTTTTTGTCTAATCATTTAATAATGACCTACATAATGAATTTTGATAGCATTAAGTTTTGTCCATGGGAAAGTCTTTTAATCTAAGCTTTAACTTTTTGCAGGCCTGTTTGCTAAACAAGGCAGCTGAAAGAGGAAATAAAACTTGGGTTTTCGGCCAGTCCCCATTCTTTTCTCATCTTTCTCTAATGATAACGGTACACTGTGTACTTGAAGATATGACTTCGTTGCTCTGAAAAGTTCCTTATGGTTATATTTATAGTTGACTATTTTAATTTCTCTAATTTTTCAACACTTTTCAGTTTGCTTACACAATATTTTTTCAAAGCAAGATGAAAGTCTTTAACACCTGAGACTGTAAGTCTGTAATTTCGGTGATCCATAGAAAACTACAACAGAAATGGAGACTAATTCTTGTTGCTTGCTTAGAAAGAAAACACTCTGCTTTCATCTCTAGTGGATTTGTGACTTCCTTCCACATCAACAGAAATCTTACAGCTACGCTTGATATGTTGCTTACATCTCAGACAGTACATGTTATTGAGGAATGGCCATCACTACTTTCTTTTAATTTTGTCTCAGAGGACAGAATTAGAGAATAGGTGATAACTGGAATACTTCTATGTTAAGAGCTGTTTTTTTGAGTAGTGGGCAGAAAAAATATGCTTTCCAGAACTGCTATGTATGGTCTTGCAAGATTCAGTCTAACAGGTTGAAATAGTAACAGAAGTAGTCAGGCTATTTCACCATTGGCCCCTTTCAGCTCTCTCTAAAGAGTGAACTCTAGTTAAGTAAAGCCCAGGTGCAAATGTAATTGCCTGAGATTTATTCTAAATGTTACTCTATGTTAAATATATATACTGAGATAAAATACTACTTGCCTATATTTAATTATTAGGAACAACTGCAGCAATCTAATAAATATTGCATTTCAGGGAGAGCACATAAGATTTTAAAATGGGCTTCAAAAATACAGATAGAATAGTGCATACCAATGTCAAATAGTATGAATTCATACACAATATCAAACCAAAGAGCATTTTGCAGAAATTAGGACTTAACACTTCACATTGATGTGAATTTTTAATAGACAGGAGCTTAAGAATGAAGAGCGCTGCCTAATCCAAATGACTGTTTTTATCAAGGACTTTCAGATACATATACACAAATATGTAAAAAATAGGAAACAGCAAGAATAAAAAAACCAAATATGCACACAAAAAGTAAATCTGAGTATTGAGAGACTTGAGTCAACACATTTTTTTTAACTTAGATTTGTATTTCCAATGACAATAAGGATGAAACAATATAAAATTCAACACTGAGGAAAAATAGACAAAAACCCCAAATCCACAACTCATCAGTAACTTCCTCCTCAAAGCACTAGAAGACCTCATAAAGCCAGGTGACGAATAAGTAAAACTAATGGAGAGGGTTGCAAACTGGAGCTGTATTGGCTAGCTCATTTTTTCAGTTAGTTGCATGATTTTTCCATGTCTTTTCATTACCACATGACTCATGTTTTGTTGCTTTTGGCAAGAAACGCTTATATAAGCTCAACCTGCTGAAAATAGAAGAGCATCCTAGCCAACTTGAGCTTCAGTGAGCCAATACAGCTATATGTAAAATTCCAAAACACATGGAAATCATTGGTGACAACTTCAGTAAGCTCTTCTGGGCCCACGGAGTTCCAAGTGTCTGTTATTTTCACAGGTCACAAAGATGTGAATTTATTTTCTCGCATTGTTTAAGGGTTTAGGCCCCCTTTTTTTTTTTTTTTTTGAAAGAGTAGCAAACTTAACAAATAAATGAGGACCTTATACTCTGCCTGTAAAGAAAAAGCTGAGGTGGTTTGGTTTTGCTTTGTTTTGTTTTTTAAACAAAAATTTCTTTAAGAAACTGGACAGGAATAAAGGTTCCATTTTCCCTTCTGTTTGGTCCCATGCTAGGGTTTCAGCTACATTTGTCCAATGTCAATACAGAACTGTGTTTGATTTTTTTTTTTAATTAATGTGTTAGTGGGTGATCCGCTTTGACAAGTACTACAGATCTGTAGGGTTTTATGTATCATCATAATCACTTCTTTGGATTAGGAGAACTTCAGGTGCATTTATTCATAAATTCAAGAGTATTTTTTTTTCCTTTTAAATCACTGAACTTATTTACATTTGTGACATTTAAGATTTAAGTGTTATATTTTGGAGATAGTATTTCCAGATTCTTGACTACAACTCTGAACACCCACAGGAAAAAATTTTCTCAAACACCTCTGTCAGTAAGGTTAGCAAATGTTGAGAAAGTGTATTTGGATACCAGCTCTGCCCTAGTTAGATATCCAGGCAATGTGACCATAATAAATGAAGACCACACAGACTTGGAGCACTAAAAGTCATCCTGCTGTACAGGATGAAAGTAGGCTTTATATTAGAGCACTTTAAAAAGATTTATTTCAAATTGGAACTTTGGTGTACATCAATTCTGCACAGTCATCATGACATGAAGTTTCCTACAGTACTGAGGGAGAAAAATTAAGAAGGAAAAGTAACTTTTAATATTGAATTAATCTTTTGGATTAAATACCTCCCATTCTCTGCCCCAGAACAATATTTTTCTAAATAGTAAATGAAACACTGTCTCTGTGGAAATCTATAACTATTTGTCAATATTTAGAGAACAAATCTATACTCATAAAAAGTAGGTGCAAGGACCATCCTTACAAGTCTGATGTAAAGATTCGTAGCACATTATTAAGCCTCCATAATATGGTATGATACTCAAGATTTAAAGGGTAATGATAAAAGTTTACGTCCTGGTTTGAGGTAAAACAAATTAATTTTCTGGTTTAGAATTTTACTTTTTTAGCTGGGCCTCTTCTAACTAACTAAACTCTGAAATTCACAGCACATTGTTCAGAAGACTGCTCACTCTCACAGTGATAAGACCTGATTACACCAAGCAATGAGGTGCAGAGAGGCCCTTGCTTATACTTATTGCTAGAACAACCAAAGTCAGAGAACATAATTATTTGACCTTTGGAGGATTGGAAGTGGAAAAGTGTTGAAGGGTCACACCTTTAGGGAGGAGCAGACAGGACAGCTGACCCAAAATTGACCAACTGAGGTATTCCATCCTATCTGCATCATGCTCAGTATAAAAGCTGAGGGATCAAAGGGTCAACTCTCTTTCTTCAATGGCCGATGTCCAAGGAGGATCCTGTCTCTTTGTTTGCCTTTGATCCTGATCTGAGCATTCCTGCCTCCAGAGCTGGAATCCAGGTCCTGTCAATCACTGAGTCCAGTTTGGGACTTTTTCTGATGCCTGCTGGCAACGTGACTGTCATCCCGGGAGCTTGATACGGTTTTGTATATACTGGATCTATTTCATTATTTTCTTCTTACTTTAGTATTAATACTTCATTAAAGTTGTTTAGTTCATCCTAAACTTGTAAATCTCCTTATCTCTTCCTCTCCTTTCTTTCTGGGGGGAGGAAGGGCCACCTGTCAATCTGGTTTTGGCAAATTTGGCTGAAACCATAACAGTTTAGTATTACGTTCATAAAGCTAAGTCAACTTTTCATCAAGAGATCCCATGAAGCCACAATAAGAAGCCTTCAGCTATAAAATTTTAAGTCTGCACTAAAACACTTAAGCTTTTCCAGCTTAATGAACTTTTATACAGAACAGCTGTTTCAAAGCTTTAATAGACACATAACTATATACAGCCAAGTTTACCTCTATGACTACACCCTTGAAAAAGTAACTTTATTATAAGTGCAATTACTATAAGTAACTATATTATCAAAACATATTTTTATTTATAGAATAGATTAGAAAATTCCCTATCCAGACAGAGAAAATAGAATAATTTCAACAACTAACTTGTTCTATCAAGGTTTTTCCATTAGTATTTGTTTTTCCACAGATCAATTAAGCTAGGAACACATCTTCTGTGAAGACAGTGGACAGTATTTGCAATACGAAAGGCAGCTCACATAACTGCATTTAATAAATTATATTGAAGGATAGCATCAAATAGTACAACAGTTAATTTCAAAAAAATACTCATGCTGATACCCCAATAACCACCGACATTAAGTACAGAATAGTGTTCCCATTTTAAAAGTAGAAAGAAACACATGGACTTTTAAAGCATTTTTTCTCTTGCAACAGTAAATTTTCTTTTAGACCAGACTAAGATTTGAAGCATATGAAAAGAATATACTAAAGTAAACAAAATACTGGGGGTCTTTAAAGATCTAATACCTGACGATGTATGAAAACAACTGATCCTAATAGTCGCCAGGTGCCACCTTGTCGATCTACATGAAGCATGCGAAGTATCTGGAGAAACCGGATCCCCCTGTAAGAAAAATATGACATTAAATAAAACTTATGTTTGAGAACAATACTGGTGGATCTATACATATTTGACTATGTTCACTAACATACTGCCATATTAAAGAACTGTGATAGTGTTGACTCTGGCTAGGGTTACATCTTAGACTCGAGATGACTCGGTAGATAAGATAATTAGATAAGATTTCATTACATTCAAACATATTCAGAAATATTGACCAGGACATCAATTAGAAGAAAGAAACCCAAAAAAGTCTAATTCATATACTTTCAAAGGATACTTGTATACTTCACCTGATTATGATTCTCAAATGCTTCCTTTCCAAGCAAACCCAGTGCTTCAGGCTTTGCTAACATAAATATGAAGAAATTTTTTTCTTGATTTGCCAAAAGCAGAAAGTAAATTGAACATGGTGTTACTGAAGTCTTTTTTGTGTAAGTTACAGAAAACATCTCACTGGAAATAGATACAGTCCTATGTGATTTTAGAACATTAACCGAATCATAAACTCCAAATATTTTCCACTAAAGGGAAATATTTATCCATATGGTTCTTCAGCAGGATTTTATTCAATGGAAATATTTCATTCTACTCATGCTTTCAACAATTAGCTTGGTTTGCCTACACTCATCTTACTATCTTTTCACTGAAACAAAACAGTGAAGAGCAGAAAAGGATGAATGTTGAATTCAACTGTCTGAAAATTTTTCATTAGAAGTATTTTTAGCACTTTTTAGCTATCTTTAAAATTTTGTTATTGTTTTTTGTTTGTTTGTCTTTCTTTCAATCTTCTTAATTGAATTCCACTGTGGATGCATTTTTCCGGTTAGACCAACAGGTAGGAAACTCAGAATGGTGCCATTCTCAGTCACCGGAAAGGCATTCTGTCTTCAGAATGATCCAACTTTTCCTTTATACAGAAAGCAGGTTTGCTTTCCTTGTAGCTCCCTTGTATAATTACTAGACATACTTCTTGATGCCCTGATCTAATGGCTGTTCATGATTTTCCTGTCTCTGTTGTATCTGAGATCATTATGGAGATGTTATTGCCAAGAGCTGATATGCATTGTTATAGGCTAGCAGTGCTAGAAAAAAAGATTTAAAAAAAAATACTGAACAAGAAACTCCAGATACAAAGTCTCTGAAAATGCAAACCCCATTTCCTCTGAGAGAAAATAAATTGGTTGGAAAGAAGATAATTTTTATCAATTTGGTGAAAAAACAGTAAGGACAGAAGGCTGTAGAACTCTGCTGTGAACTGTGCAGTACTACTAGGTTTCAGTCTTACTGGTTGCTGCAGGGATGAAAATGTCAACCCGTCATACCTGGGTGTGGAGCTTGCAACTACATTGTACAAGAAAGCAACCTAAGTGGGAACAATTAGGATGCTTTCTGGGTTTGCTGGGATTTAAGGGAGGTTTATCCAGAGAGGACCACAACAGTATACCTTAAAAGCAACAAATACAAAGGCCAGGCTATGAGATTCATTCCTTCTTAATTCAAAAAGAGGCACTCACATCACAGTTCTGAGGAAACCTGATGGAAACAAGACTTGCCTGACTCAGATGGTTTTTCAAAGGGGCAATAACAACAATGTGGAGACATGGGTTAAGTTTCTCTGGCAGAAATTTTCACATTCATCCTCTTCCTATACAAGCTGATAAATCACATTTGTGCTGCTTGCACGAGGCTTTATCATCATGCAAGGATTAACATTCAAAGGTAACAGTTATCTTAAAAATACTTTATCTGTGTACTTCCCTCCAGCGTTTATCTACCCAGCCAGACAGTTTAGACAGTATTCTACATTCTCAGTTCCTGGTGATTAGACTGCACTGGGAATCAGAGTCTTGCAACAGAACATGCAGCCCATCTTGCAAGTTAGAAGGAGTGGAAAGTACACCTACTCTGCTTATTCTTCTTTTCTTCTATTTACACACTTCCCAAAACAAGCTTACAGTACTTGAAGCAAGCTGAAAAAACACTGTAGACTTCAAATGTTTCTGGTTCATGTATGGTATGAGTTACTAGTGCCAAACAAATCCACCAAAGCCTAATTACTCTTTAAACAAAGTAATCACTCATATTCAAAAAGTACCAAGTTGAGTGCTGTCTGGATTACTTCTTAAATAAAGTGATGTTCTGTAATACTCTTTTGTCTGAGAGAGATGTTTGATGTTTATACAGGACATAATGTTTCTTTAGATTTTTCCTCTTGGATTCAGCATGCACATCATTCTTCCAATACCTTGTTTCTGCACTCGTTTCCCAACCAGTGACCGAGCACAACACCACACAGTCTTCCACTGTCCAGTCAACAGGATAACTTTTTCTTTATTAGGAAAATTACATATATGTCTAGCTCAAAAGTTGGGAAATTAGATATACATGTATTATAGCTCTGTGGTTGTGAAGTACTACAGTCACTAGAAAAACATACCTTATTGCAGAAGTGGCAAACACCTGTCCATTAGATCCTATGCTCAGAACAATAATTGAGGCTACTACCACAATTAGATCTGTTTAAAAAAGAAAAAAGAAAAAAGAAAAGAATGTATTAAACGTTAGCTCTCGATATTGAAACATACAACAAATACAGACTGAGGAAAGCACTTCAAAAAAAGAAATTAAGTTAGATGAAATTTGGTGGGCAGTAAGTTAATGCAATAGTTTCACATCAAAAAAACAATGACTACAGTTTCTTCCATGATTAATTTAGTAATGGAAATTTTAAAGATCCTGACAGATCAGGCAGCTTGCCACAAAACCAAAAATGGCAACAGCGTATGCACACCCTGGAAATGAACCTACATTTTGACACAAGGGTCTTAATTTAAGGGGGAAAGTTAAGCTTTGCTTCAATCAGTAACAAAAGACAGACAAGAATCATATGCAAATATATACAAATACACTTAGTTTAAAAATTGTATCAAAGCTGTAAAGCCAACCTTCAAACTTTAGGGAACTGTCAGAACAAATGTTGCTTAAAAAGAATCAGAGTTGTTATTTTACTTTGTGATATAGTCTTTAATGGTATGAAAAAATAATTGTTTCCAGAATTCCAATTTTTTCCACAACTCCACAGTTTACACAGCTCCAGCATTATATGATGCAAATGAGGGATTGTGTTCACAGTGCCGGCAGCCCTTATTTTCTCTTATCCTAGTTCAGTGAACAAGTCTATTGCTTTTAATTCTTGAACCCTACTCTAACATTATTCTGAGAAAATGTCTTTCTAATTTCCTCACAGGTATTTCTGTGGTAATCCTCTATAGAGCATCTAAATACTTAATTTTCAAATTCTAACCAGAAAATAAAGGACAGTATTATAAATGGGTAGCAAATGTAGACAGAATGAGGAAAAGTTTTGGTATTTTTTCCTTGCCAGTTTTAAACAAGCAGTACCTTATTCTTCAGAGTACTTAACATTATATAGCACTTCAAAAAAAAAAAAAACCAAAACACCCAGTGCCAGCTGACTTCACTTGCAGCTGTGAGTGCTCAGAATCTCTGTAACTTGACTTCAAAGTCTCCAACTGGACATCCAGAAAATGAGGCACACTTGTGAAAACTGATTTAAATGACTGCCACAGTTTCCACATAATACCTAGGCAAGATGCAGGATAGAATCCAACTTGAAAGGCAACAACAGTAGCCTCAACAAGAATAATTTTTTTTTTTCCTCTCCTTTAAACATTCTCCTTCCTCACATGCAATCATGTAGTTCTGTAACCAACAGTATCCTTCATTCTCTGGTTTATTTTCCAGTAATAGTCTGTGTTTTGCTGTAAAAGCAGGATTCCTCCCCAAGAGAGAGCCCTCAGTTTAAAGACTATACTACAACCATTGTACATTTATGGAAAAAAAAAAAAAAAGAATAGGGAGGGTATAATATAAGGCCACAGAAAGAGCTTCCATTTGGGGATAAGATAATTTTTGAGTATCTCACCTTCCAAATCTTTTATGCTGTTCTTTTATCATGTGCCTGCGCAAACACACATTTGTAAACACTCAGCTTTTAAAGAGGGTTTTCTTCTCACCATAATACAGATCTTTGTCATATTTACCCTAAGCAAATGGTCCTTACTAAACTATCAGACATATCCATATCCATCGAATGACCATCACTGAAGGAGTAAAAGACTGGCACTTAACAAATGAGTTGAACTCAGTGACAGCAACATAGATTTTTTTATTTGTATTTTCTGTACATTTGTATATTCTTTTCTGAGAGTGTGTTCTAGATGGTACAGGTATTTCAGTTTTTCCTCAAAACCTGTTCTTCTGTCTCTGCTTCTTCTTTGTTCCCAGTTTTCATACCAGTTTCAAGTCTTTAGGCTTCATACACTAATCTGAGTTTACTGATTCAGTCAGTCTTATTTTATGCTCAATGTCTTCAGCATATCCTTCTGCATTTAGACTGCCACCTTTCAAACCCACTGACTTTTTCCTTCAACTTTCTGCTTGCTTGTCAGTCTCTTTATACCTCCTTCTCCTAGACCATCAGCATCCATCGTCCTGTCATTTCACTGAGTCTATTTGTTCCAGTCCATTCCTCCTACCCTGCCAATTCACCTTGGCATTCAAGCCTGATATTTTTCCTTTCCACATGCCCTGGGCAGTTTCAGAAAGAGCACTAAAAAACAAAAATCAACACATTTTCCACTTCCAGCCCCAGCACAGCTGTTCAGAGAAACCTGAAATTTGTATTGTGCAGGCTCACTGCAGATTGAATCTTTGAAGAATAGAGGGTCTTTAGCAGAATGTTTTAAACATAAACAAGCTACCAGTTTTTCAGAGGCCTGCTAGTCTGTCCTTGGAGATGATTTTCAGTGATAAGAGAAAATAGCTTTTTTATTAAGTATCAAGTATTTGCTTCAAAGTGTGGAAGTGCTAGTGCTTCCGCCAGAACTGCCTTTTTCAGGAACAGCTTAAACATTTTGCATTAAATGTCTCCACAAGACTCAAACTGAAGCAGACACTTGGCATGGAAAATATTAGGATAAAGATCCAATGTTTGTTTAAATAACTTTTCAACTGTATCAAACATTAGGATTTAGATTAGCATTATATTAAAAATGTCAGGAAGCCTTGGTAATTTTAAAAACTGAATTCCAATGATTTAGAAACAATGACATGTGGACATCCTTCTCAAACATTCTACCCACTTGCATGTTGTCAAACATGTCTGTGCTCACACAAGAGGTGGAGAGAGACAAAAATGACACAGTGTCTACTGTATGATACGTGTACTACCGATGTAGATGACAGGCCTACATAAATCACATTCCGTGCAATTTAGCACATGTAATACACAGATTTGAAAACCTAGCCCACCACTAGCCCACTGTCCCTGTGGCTTACCCTTATGTTCTGAATCCCTGAGAAATTCCAAAGAGCTGTCATCTAAAAATCAACTTGCCAATGAAATATGAGTTATGCATAAACTTCAGCACATCACATAGCAATGCCTATAATGGAGCTTACATGAGCACTGCTTTTTTTGAGCAAATTGTTGACCTGTTCCTAATACACTCAAAAGCTTACTTTCTATTATGCAATTCCTGATTTTTTTATTAAAAGCATTAATAATTTTAAAATTTAAAACAGTAAAAATATTTGCACCTGTATTTTAATTTTTAGTTGCCATAGTATTTTACAGAAAGGAAACAGCCATTAGCTTGGAAGTCTGTTTAGTAGTCTGGAGATGATATGACATCCAATTAAACACATAATATTTGAATATTATTTGTAATATTTGTAATATTTGAATTTTATTTACATCACATTCTTTTTTGTTGAACTTCCATGCTCTATTGGCACTTCACAAGATAGTTTTACACAAGGTTACTGGAGCTTTACGTACCAGGTGCTGATTCTTTATCAGAGCTGTATACATAATCAAACAAAGGTGCTCATGAATAAAGTTCTATAATGCTTTTCTTAAGGACAATATAAGAAGGACACACAAATCTGTACTCAGATCCTTACACCAGTAACTGGTGTCCCCCCATGTCTTTCAAATCGCATGCTGCCAAAACCAGAAGAAAAAAAAAAAAAGTTAATTCATAATTTGGTTCTTTGTGGCAGTTTCTGCAACAACAACTAAAGGATAAAAGAGATTGACAAAGAATATTCTCTTGATTTAGCCTGTGCTCAGTACTTGCCTTTCATGAAGGCCTAATTAAACTGGGATTTCCAGAAGCATTTAGCTGCTAACCTAATCCTACTGGAACAGTAAGTAATGGAGGCGTTAAATCAATATTTAGGAAAGGTATCACTATTACTGCTGCTGCCATAGTACATGAGCACTGCACACTCTTTAAAGATGTTCATTCTGCAAATTAGGGAATGAAGAAGCATGGAGAAAGGAGGTGTTTTTTCTAGGGATTCTTGGTATGCCAGGAATGAATTCAATCTCTGTCCCCTAACAGGTTCTTTAATTAGAGAATTTTCTTTTCTCATTTACATGCAACCACCTATAATCTGTCCAAAAGACACCCAGTTATATATGTTAATACACTATTTTATGCAGCACAAAATACAATAATATTATAGAAGTTTATAAAAGAAAGTAATAACTAGGCTTATCTACTGAACCACGTCATGGTAATAAACACCAAAATTATTTTATGTGAAATTAGAGGGGGGAAAAAGGAAAGAGAGGGGAGAAATTTAAAAAGTTCAAAATATCTGCCCAAGTTTAACTTTCTAAGAATTAATATAAATTTTAGTGTGGACAAAAGTGTATATAAGAAATCTTTCTGATATCAAAGACATTTCAATTATATTTTCAAATTTTAAAATTATTTTTTAAAATTAAATGTGCTCTAGGAAATCCTGCTTTAGCAGGGGAATTGGACTAGAAGACCTCTAGAGGTGCTTTCTAAGTCTGGCAATTCTTTGACTTCTTGAAAATAAAGACTTTTGTATTAATGCAAAAGTAAAAAAAAAATACATATTTTTTTTAAATTCTATTCTAATTCTTTATTCTCTTTTCCCAGTCCTTGTATTTTATTATTGATTTGAAAATGATAACTCAGTATGATTTTATCATTTAGGGCACATGTATTTCCCACCTTTAGCTTGTAGACACAGTTCCATCTGCATTTGATACGTAAAAACAAAACTTGACTTTAAATGCACTGTATTCTTAGGGGAATTTTAAGTGTAAAAGCAGTAGTGATACTTTTGAATGCACAACCGACTGTAGTCATTCTCAGCTTTTCTTAACAAAAGCCACTATATCTTCTCAAAGGGCTATACAAACATTAATGGTGTGGCAGATGCAGAATATCAGTATCTAGAACCACTATCAAGTTAAAATCACAGTTTAACGGGACTGCCACATTTTCTCCTGCACCTGCGTACTCTACTATACCTTCCTAAGAAGCATTTCTTACTTCAAAAAGAAGTCAAGAATACAATTAGGAGAACATAAGTTGCCCATAGGTTTCATGGTTAGATTCCAGAAGCAGCTGAAGAATTTGTTTCTATATAATGAAACATTTCTTTCTCAATAACCTAGAACTGAGTACAATATCTCATCACATTATTCACTACTCACATCCAAATGTATAATAGAATATGTTGTATCCTGAGATTTTGCAATAAATTTCATAAAATCAGAGGTGGTTAAGGAAACACCAGCTCATTCTCTTCTGCTTTGCTCTATTTTAAACTCAATGAGTTGGCATTTGAGTAACAGCTCTACTGCAGTCTATATAAAATCATGGACTCAAAACAGAAACGCTGGTTTTATGGTGTACCACAATTTTGTCTGAATATCACCTTTTATTAATCCCTCACTGTTCCAAAGGTTCTGTTAGTCATCTCTCCCCTTAAAGTCTAGAATTGCTTAACTTTAGTACCACCCAAGAGAATTTTTCCTGAGTTATACTTTGCACATTTCCATGTTTTTCCCAATTTATAAGTGCCTTTGTTTTCTACAGTAGACCTAAGGTAGGATTTTGTGTTCTTGTCAATTTTCCCCAATTACACAAGTAGATACAGTAATGATTTGTTCACCGTTCAAATTTGCCATTCTTATGCCGACATCTGCCTGTGCCATATCTTAAATGTTCAGTTCTAGCAATCCAAAAGAAGAACTAATTGCATAGGTTCACAAGGCAAATAAATGCTTCAGCGATAGATGTGGCTCAGAATTGCAGTATGGTCTCTGCCAGTAGTTGACATCTTTACTTAAAAATGGATGATAATAGCAAAGTTAAGAAAAAAAAAAAAAAAAAAAAAAAAAAAAACAGATTTTTTAATCTTACCGATAATTGATATTGGCTTTCTGGCAAACCGTATTCTTCCCTGGAAGCCAACGTACTTACTCCTGCAGCCTGCAGACCACAATCGGACCACATATTCAGCACCAAAAAACACAACCAGAACTATTTCCTGCCAGAATTAAAAAGGACAAAATATCCATTTATATTTTTCTTTAAAAGACTAAAATTTACATATCTAATTTGTTCTTGCAACTAATACAAATAAAACTTCTGAGATGAAATATGCAATAACAATGATTCTGCCTAATTTGTTCACATTTCACGCACATAACCCAGCCAATACATAAAAGGCAGATGTAATCTATCCTGAATGTGATTTACCTCAGTATTAGGATGGTTTAAGCTCCATTCTATCAGTATATCATAGGAAAACTACAGTATTCTTTTTATTTTGTTTATTTCCAAAACTTACAATTTTATAAAAATAAGGAATAGATGCTGCAAGCATATAATTCCTATAACAAGTATATGAAACATTTCTAGATCACAAAGGAAAACTTATGAATAAAAAAACAGAAAGTGTATGTCAACTTTTGTATTCAAAATAGAGTAACAGTATCATAGAAAATCTCAAACTGGAAGAATCCCATAAGGATCATGAAGACCAACTCCCTGCTACTTGCAGGATGATCTAAAACTAAACCATATGACTTAGATTGTTGTCCAGATGCTCCTTGAACTCTGACAGGGTTGGCGTCATGACCACTTCCCTGGGGAGCCTGTTCCAGCTACAAGCAAAAAACTTTGTCCAACTTCCCCTGATGTAGCTTCATTCCATTTCCTTGTGTCCTATCACCGTTCACCAGAGAGAGGAGATCAGCACCTCACCATCCTCTGTCCCCCTTAAGGAAGTTGTAAACTGTGACGAGATGACCCCTCAGCCTTCTGTTCCCCAAGTGAACCTCAGCCACTCCTTGTAAGTCTTGCCATCAAAGCCTTTCACCATCTTGGTTGCCCTCCTCTGGACACACTGTAATAGCTTGATGTCCTTCTTACAAGGAGGTTCCCCAAACTGCACAGAGTACTCAAGTTGGTGTCACACCAGTGCAGTGTAGAGTGGAACAGCTGCTAGCTATGCTGTGTTTGATGCACCCCAGGACACGGCTGGCCCTTTTGGCTGCCTGGGCACACCCTTGACTAATATTCAGCTTGCCATAGAGTCAGAGACTCACAGAATCATTTAGGTTGGAAAAAGACCTTTAAGACTATTGAGTACAACCATAAACCTAACACTACAAAACGTACCACTAAGTAGACTTTCCATGACCCTAAGTGTCACATCTACATGTTTTTTTAATACCTCAAAGGATTTTGACTCAATCACTTCCCTGAGCAGCCTGTTCTAATGCTTGACAACTCTTTTGGTGAAAAAAAAACATCCTAATATCCAATCTAAACCACTCCTGGTGCAACTTGAGGCCATTTCCTCTCCTTCTATCACTTGTTACTTGGGAAAACAGACTGACACCCAGATCGCTACCACTTCCTTTTGGGTAGTTGTAGAAAGTGGTAAGTTCTCCCCTCAGCCTCCTTTTCTCCAGACTAAGCAATCATTGTTTCCTCAGCTGCTCCGCATATAACCAATGCTCTAGACTCTTCACCAGCTTCATTGTTCTTCTTTGGACACACTTCAATATCTTTCTTGCAGTGGGGGGCCCAAAACTAGAAACAGTATTCAAGATAGGGCCCCACCAGTGCTGATTATAGAGAGACAATACCTAGTCTGGCTGGCCACACTATTGCTGATACAAGCCAGGATGCTATTTGCTTTCCTGGCCACATGGGCACACTGCTGGCTCACATTCAGCTGGCTGTCAACCAACAGCCCCAGGTCCTTCTGCCAGGCAGCTTTCCAGCCACTCTTCCCCAAGCCTGCATGGGGTTGATGTGACTTAACTGCAGGATGCAGCACTTAGCCTTCTTGAGTCATCAACCCTCACCCTCAGATATCTTTCTGGAGGGCTGCTCTCCAATCTCTTGTCCCCTAGTCTATATGTATAACCAGAATTTTTCCATCCCAAGTGGAGAATCTGGTACTTGCTCTTGTTAAATTTCACACTCGGCATTTGCCCAGTTCTCTAGTCTATCCAGACCTCTTCCTAAGGCCTCTCTACCCTCAAGGGAGTCCACAGCTTCTCCCAGTTTAATATCATCAGCAAACTTACTTGATATACACTTGATTCCTGCATCCAGACCATTTATTAATATATTAAAGAGCACTGTTGCTATAACTGAGCTCTGGGGAAACCCACTGGTGACTGGCTGTCAGCCTGATGTAACCCTACTTATCCCTTGGTGCCCAATCCATCAGCCAATTGCTCATCCAACATATTATGGACTAGTCTAGCTGCGTGCTGGACAGTTTATCCAGAATGATACTGTGAGAGACAGTATCAAAATGTTTGTTAAAATCCAAACCCACCACATCTGCTGACTTCCCTTGATCAACTAGATGGGTGTCCTTGTCATGAAAGGAAACTAAGTGTTTGCTGGAAGCAGGACTTTCCCTTTATCATCCCGCCAGTCATGGTTTTCCAATAGAGGGCTTTGGGGGCCCCAGGGCTCATAATTACTGTTGAATACAGAAGCAAAGGTGGCATTAAACATCTCCACTTTGTCTACATCCCTACTTGTGAGCTGACCAACCCCATCAGGAATTGGCCCAATGCTATCTCTTATTCTCCTTTTGCTATTTGCTATGTATTTTAAAATGCCCTTTTTGTTGTCCTTCACAATGCTGACCAGCTTGAACTCCAATCAAATTTTGGATGCACAGAGTTTCTCCCTACAGCAGCAAACAGCATCTCTATAGCCCCCCCATGTCACCTACCCTTGCTTCCAATATCTGTACACTTCTCTTCTGCCTACGTTATAGAAGATTGATGCTCAGCCAAGCTGTCCTTGTGCCCTGCTTGTTTGACTTCGGACACTTCGGAATTGCCTGCTCCTGTCCTCTTAAGAGACAGCTCTTAGAAAATAATCAGCATGCATGGACCCCAGAACCTTCAAAAACAGATTCACAGGGGATCTTAATAACTACATCCTTCAGCAGCCCAAAGTCTGCTCTTCCCATATTCAGAGTTGAAGTTTTGCTGGCAGCTTTTCTCCTATCGCCATCTATTTGAAACTCAACTACTTCATGACCACTGTGACCAAGACAGCCAACAACCACCATCTCACCCACAAGTCCCTCTCTGTTTACAAACAACAAATCTAGGATGATGCTTTTCCTAGTTGGCTCCCTCACTATCTGCACCAAGTCATCTTTAATACACTTTAGAAATTTTCTGGGCCTGCTTGTGTCCACTGTAAAATATTCCAAGTTGATGTCTAGGAAATTAAAATCACCCATAAGGGCAAGGGCAGCTCACCTAGAGATATCCTTTAGCTTGTTGTAGGGAAAATCTTCTGTGTCGTTGTCCTGGCTGGGTGGTTGATAGTGGACTCCCACAACAACATCCCCTTTATTTGCTTTCCCTTTCATCCTTACTCAGAGGTTCTCAACTGTGTCATGACCAATTGTAAGCACTGTACAATCCAGCCCGTCCCTTACATACAATGCCATCTCTGCCTCACCTGTCCTGCCTATCCCTCCTGAAGAGCCCATAACTGTCCATCATGGCATCCCAGTCACAGGACTCACCTTTATGTTTATGCCAATGCAGTGCCATAGCTCTGGGATGGGGCCAAAGCTTATAGCTTCTCTTGTTTATTACTCATGCTGCATGCATTAGTATAGAGATATTTCAAATGCACTCCAATGTACTCAGCACATCACTAGCGCACCGTCCCTCCAACATTGCTGTGCCATGCCCAGGCTTATCTCTAGCAAGCCTCATTTTATCCCTTTTCCCTTCAAATCTAGTTTAAAGCTCTTTTGATGAGCCCTGTGCAAAGATCCATTTCCCCATTTGAGATAGGTGTCATGCAGGCCTAGTGTCGTGTAGACCAATCCATGATCAAAATCCCCAAATACTGCTAGTGACACCATGGTCAAACCCAGGTGTTGATCTTTCAGGGCTTCCTGTTTCTTCCCTCCTCATTCCCTGCAACTGGAAGGATAAAGAAGAACACCATTTGTGCTCCTGATCCCTTAACCACTTGTCCCAATGCACTGAAGCCTCTCTATTGCCCTTCGACTTCTTGTAGCAATTTCATCATGCCTACCTTAAATAAAATCAGTACGGGATCAATTAAAAAAAGTTTAAACAAAATCAATCAGAGGGCTGTACCAAGTTAGGAAGTTTTCTCCTCACATGATGGTTCTCACTCCTGATGGTTAACCCAGGAAGGCAGCAGACTTCTCTAAGAAGTAGGTCTGGCCTGCATATTGAACCTTCTCTTTCCCTCAGAAAAGGGTCTCCTCTAACAAAGACCAGGTATGGAAGCAGTTTTGATGATGAGTGTAGCCGATTTAACCTTGTGAACGCTTCCAGGCTAGATGAACCATCGTCTTTGTCATTGTTCAGTTCCAGTTGCAAAGGCTGATACTTATTCTGCAAGGGCACCTGGGAAGTATGCCTGGGGTAGTTAAAGATGAGACACACCTGCTGCACCAGGCAGGAGCTTGTCACCATTACCCCTGCCCCTTAGGGAACCATGTTCAGCCAGGTGGAGAGAGGGTAAGGGAATCCTATCATGTATCCTGTCTGCCTGAGAGACCTGACCCAGGGAAGGTACGGTGTGGTTCCAGTAATCTCTCTCTCTCTCAGACTCCTTGATGCTCCTCAACCTACTCATCTCCCCCCAGAGCTCTCTCACTAAGCTGAGGAGTTTCTCTACCTGCGTACATCTCCCACGAGTGTGCTCACTACTGCTGTCCAACACTGGCACAAGAGTAAGGCGCACACTGGAGCTTGACACCTGGGTGGCAGCATGTTCCCATCAAAACTCTGTCTGGGAAGCTGTGCCAGTCATGGCAGGTGTGGAGTTTAGAGAGGACAAGACCTTCTGCCAGGTGGACACCATTGCTCCCTGGTAGAGCCTGCAAAGTTATAGTGCCCTTCCATGCAAACTGCTGAGCCATGGCCTGCTCACTAGCAGTTCCGAGAGTGTTCTTATATAGGGGCAGGAGGGGACTTTGGCCCTGTCCAGACCTTGTTAGCCACTGTCACATGAGCTTTGGGCTCCTGGCACCTCTCTCTGCACCCTCCTGAAGTTCCCTTGGTTCAGGAACCTCCCCCCCCAGCCCCCATACACCACACCAGGGCATTCCACTGCTGATCGGATCATTCCAGCACCAGAGTTGCTCACCTCAGTCACTGAGGCAAGCAGTATATACACACCACATAAAATAAACGGTCTATATTTTCATATTGCTTCCCTCTGTAGCGCTGTATTGTAAAGCACTTGTGCAGAACCAAGGATCAGCATAATTTGAGATACTTCTAAAGAAAGCAGATCAGTAAAGGATCACAAAGGGACAGATTTGTTGAGATCTTTGTTCATTCCTTCCTTGTTTTCCTCCGCCATGCTAGCACAACCAAAACACAGCTTCTAGGATTTCTTCCAACCCAAACTGTATCCTGTAACTCAGAGTCACAAAACACCTACTATATAAATTACAGCTTTGGAAAATATTTGTATTTTAACTTAAACGTGACTGCAATCTGTGCCTGGGGAATTCTAAAGCACCCAAAGAGTGAACACTTAAATCAAAGTTTTCACTGAATAACAATGTTAGTATGTCTTTAAAACTAACATTCTGAATGGTTGAAAAGAGACCAAAATATTTCAAAGCTGAAAAACAGATAAGAAAAACTCGACAGTAGTATGCAAAACTTCATGTCAATTTTGATTTTTAGTAAAGTTAGGTTAACATTTCTGTATTCACTTCTATCGCCACTTCTACCTGTTTTGCCTGGAATGAGAACCAAGAAAATACACAGTCTTCCTCTGTTTTCATGTCATTTTCAGCCTGACTAAAACCACGGATTAGCAGAAAGCCAAAAAAGCTTACAACTCAGTTTCAAGGCAGAAACACAAGAAAATGCAGAGCAAATTAATTCCACAAGTTTGGCTTTTATAATTAATGTATTATCTAGAGCTTCTGCAAGTAATACGTCTAAGTTTGTGCTCTGGCTGAAATCTAAATGCAAACATTTATTCAAGCATAATACTCAAAGCTCAATTCATGACCAATTTTCAAAGGGAAACAATACTTGCATTTCAGGGATCTTGCAAAATGCTCTCTCACTTATTAAATTGTCTATATTTTTAGCAGATTCCTGGTGTCATCATTCAGTAGCATTTGTTTTCAAGTCTCTTAGGAAGGATTTCTTATTTCCACCAAAGGAAGCAAATCATTGTCTACAAGGACCTACTAGACCTCCTAGAGGAATGGCTCTGCAGCTTTTCAGTCATGAGCACTTCTGTCTATAATTAGGCAGAAAGCTAGTACCAAAGCTTGAACTGAAAGAGCATTTCAGAAGCAAACAGTTATACGTCCTCATTTGCAAACTAAAATGGCTGAGTTCCACTGAGCTCTGCCTTAGAAATACACATTTGCAGTCTTAAGGGAAGAAACACAACCAGAAAACATAGTTTATATGATTTTGTTGAAAATGTTGGTACCCTTACCCTTTGACAAGGGAAGATATCCATAACAATTCAAATGAAAACAAATCTGTCATCTAATTGCCTCAAAAGCATGCTTCTGCCACTCAGGAAGAAGGAGGAACCTACATCTTCAACAAACTTGAAATTAATTACTGATCTCAGTTCATTTTGTCGTGGACAGGTGTGTACATTACCAAAACCACAGCAATTAACACATTTGTTGGCAGCCTCAGACAGGCCAAAGACCAAAAGAGTACGGAAACTGGACAAACATCATAGCTTTATAGGTGGTCTCTCCAAAAAAATAAAAGAAAAAGAAGGAAGATTATGAAACTTACACTGCTGTTGTGTACTTCTAATGAAAGACAGAAGACATCCGTTTCCAGGACTGTCAAGGCTGATCAAGCTTCACCTCACTAAATTCACCTTTAAAAAAGCCCTAACCTGCCTTCTTTTCCTGCTATACACAAAAACACTTTTCAGAACCGTAAATTTATTGCTTCACATTTTCCTCCTGGTTAAAAAAATCCCTCCAGCAGTTTCTGGAAAGTTAAAAAAAACCCCACTTGTTCTCACTGAAATGACAACAAAAGATGGTAAGGAGTTCTTGTGGACAAAACACAAACCAGAAAAAATCTGCAAAAATAAAAAACCTGCAAACTATATAGTATGCCAAATATGCTCTGTAGTGATTTGTATATCTGTTTGAGATCTTTCTCCAGCTTTCTGAAATTTTCCAGAAACCTTGCTTTCAAAATGGTATTACACTCACAAGGATCCTGCAAAACTTTTTTATTTAGGCTCCCAGTAGTATTTTACTCCTCCTTCTGCAAGTGCTGAAGAAAGAAATACACAATGGAGGATTCTCGGCAGACTTCATAAACCTGCAAAACCATTTGGGGTTAACAGAAAAGCGGGGATGAACTCCTCTAATGAAATCAAATGGAACAAACCATTACCTCAAAAAAAATCAGAGCTTCACTATGCTTGAACAAAATAAACTTAATATGCATCCTTGGCTACTCAGCTAATAGCTACTTTGTTACTTGGTGGTCAGCTTTCAGTGTCAGCCTTCCATTTTTGTCAGCATAGGCATTCTCTGAATCCCTATGAGGAAAGAAAGGGAAAACAAATATGTGTATCCATTGAACAGAAGATCTGCCATAAACTGTCAGGACATTTGCTGTGACCCGTTGAAGGATCACAAGGCAGGTGTGGAAAAACACAGAGCATCGTCCTTTGTCTGGGGCACTGAACCTGCTCCAGAGGCACAGCCAGGGGCACACTGTTGAGAAATGCATCAGTGGAGAAGGTCTTTAGGCAGCGCTGCAACTTGAATTATCTTCCAGGAAGTGGAGCGCAGAGTAAGGAAACAACAGTGCAGACCAGATTCTTTGCACTCACACGTTAGTCTTTTCCTGTTTTCTTAGTGGTAAAAGCATACTCTTGGCAATTCAAATTGCCATGGTAACACTAAGGAAAACATTTGACATGCAGTAACTGCCTATCCACTGTAAAGGACTGACATATAATATAATTACAGATTTTAAACTGGGCTTGTACTACCTAATATCTCTGCTAAAGTCAGTAGCAGCATTCAATTATTCTGTGCTTGTTCCAATTGTCTGGGGTAAAAAAAAAAAAACAAACAAACAAAAGGCACACCTATCGTATTCTTTGCCCAGTCAGGCAGAAGTCCTTAAATGCATCTCTGTATTTTTTTTTTTTTAATTCTGCATAAGTCCTTTATTCTTCCCCACAAAATACAAAATGATTTTTATGCTGTTCTTAGTAGAACTCCATTTTATTAGTTTTATTAAAATTGAAAAATAAAAGATCAAAGAGAAATATATATATATATGCAAATAACTTCCATCGGTATTGAATTCAGTAAGGAATTCTTGTGGAAAAGCCATCAACTTTTACCAAGAGTGTGAGTGACAAAATAGAAAAAATGCTCACATTAACACAGATAATCAGCATTTTATACAGGAGCATCTATAAATGAAATATATAGCCTGGAATTTACAATATGTTCAAGTTATGGATAACTGCACAGGGGAAGCGGGAGAAGGGAAGGAGTTGGGCTGGAGTGATTAAAGCGCACACATGAAAAAGACGAGTATTTTCTCAGCTGCAGCTGTGTTTTAGGTGGAGAGCACACACAAGGCTCTCTTCACTTTTTTTTATTGGAATATTTAGGTGCTCGGGTAAAAGGAGGAAGTGGGATGGCTAAATGAATAGTGTGTGCTCATGAAGATTCAATCAAGGAATGGCAGCTCAAAACAATGAAGCCTCAGAAGCAGGCATAAAGGTTTAATAGTCCAAATGTTTGCACACGTGTACTTATGTCCAAAATTTAATCTGATAATCTGTCTTCAAGGTTTTCCAGTCCTTAGAGATGAAAACATCAATTTAGTGACCTGTTTAGCTTAATAGTTACTCAAATGCAATGAAATCTACTGACACTGAAAATACTTATTTCTACCATGATGCTTGCTCTTATAAAGATGAAAGACATTACATGTGAAAATCTAATGTCCAATACATGGAAGAAAAGGTGTCAAATGCTGCTAAGTGTCCTATAGTATCATTAACTTTTTCAGACTTACATCTCTTAGATGGAACCAGTATACTTAATGTTTGAAAGTCTGTTGTTTGGATATGAATGGATTTGTTTAATATTTCTTAAAAAAACAACTACCATTCAAGTGAGTTAAGTCAGTCAGATAGGATGATTTACTTTTTAATTCTACTTAGGTAACAATTTTTCTACAAAGAAAATTACAGTCTCAATTATTTTTGGGTGGGGCTTTTTTTCTAGAATTGCTTATTTCAGAAAGATACTGCTATGGCAAATACAACCAACCAAAAAGATTCAAGAAGTTAGTGTCTGAAGTTCTTAATTTCTCTATGGATCTACTAGTACCCCACTGGAGCCTTCCATTTCCACGACAGTATGTCTTGAAGCCTGACCTCCTCTAATAGGAGGCAAATGGTTTAGCTTGTTCCTAGAGTGGAATTTATCTCTTGTGAAAATCCACCTCATAACTGTAAATAATAATATCCATGTTTCTTAACCTTTTGATTTGGGAGGGTCTCAATATTTTGAAGGGAGGAATTGGAAAAAATCCTGCACGTACCTCTCCACCTTCCTCTCACTCCCAAGTAAGAAATGTTTCTCCAGTCTTTTAGGCCACCTTTTGAAACCACTTTGCACAGAAAACTCTATAGAAGTAAAGAAGCGAGTGAAATTTTACTAGGGCCATTATGAATTAGCCCTTTGTTAATTTGTCTCAGCCATACTTACTGCGCAATGATTTCTATTTTAGTTGTAAAGCTCACAGCAATCATCCAGCACAACATGTTCTGTACTGCATCAGGGCAAACAACAAGGTAATAAAAGCCACAAGAATTATTGTATCATAATTCACATCAAGAACTCAATAGTTACATTTGATTCCAGAAAGACCACGGCAACTCAGCAAGATTACTTAGCTTATGGAATGTGGTGAAATACTTTCAGACTCAATTCTTTCCCCTAATATGTTTAATGGATGAAACGATATTCCATATGTATTTTAATAATGTTTTATATTGTAATAATATAATATTCCTGATATATTTTTCATCTTCTTACAGACCAACAAGAAGTTCAGAAAGAAACAGGGATTCTACTTTTTGTTTTCTTTTTCACAGATTTACATGTAATAAAATAATGAAGAAAAAGGTTGTGAGTCATTAATTCAGACGTATTCTACACTAATAGTCTGACTCTTTCATAGTTTAAAGCAAATAGTGTATTTTTCTGCTGATGTAGTTTATCTTTCAGTTCCTTTAAGGCACCAGACACCTCATTAACTCCTACTGTTACACAGGCAACACACACTACACAAATATCACAAAATGCCACTAAACATTACAGGACCTACTCTGCATGCCATAATGTGCAGCAAAATCCATTATCATCTGTAATAAATCATCTGGTGAGGCCGGCAAGAGTACCTATGGACTTCACATATTAGATTATCAACATATCAATTTTTTAACAGACCTGGAAAAGGCCCTAAGTGCTACTGCCTACTACTTGCTATGTGGCAAAACACAGATTTAGAATTATTAATTGGCACAAAAGTAGAAAGCGGATAAAAAAAATCCACCACTTTTCTTTCTAACACTAATTGCTTTCACGGGATGGAAAAAATGCCCTCAAACCTATTAGAATGCATACATTTCACCATAAATCATAGAGAAGACTACATTAAACTTACGTATCATGCAATCTTAACTGTACTATCCTAACAGATTAAAGATGACACAACATTTTACAACATGACTGCATAGCTTAAATGGGAGGAGTAAAACAGAGGCAAAAATGAAGGAATGGGAATGTTCCTCCACTACAGACAGGAAGAGCATGTCCTTTTTTAAAAACACATACTCTGAAAATGGTATCATCAACTTACTATTTTCAAAAAAGAAAAGTCATTCTGAGGTTCAGTTCAGAAATGGAGCAGTTAGATACACACATGCCTAGCATGCCTTACATAAGCCAGCTATCACCTAGTACTCTAAAGTTTGGGTACTCTGAGAAGCCTTCCAACAAGAAGGTATGTTCATGGCATATGATGCAGAAGAACTCATAACATAAAGCCAAAACCAAGCAGTGACTTCAGGAAAGACACAGAACAATGTGACCCAACTGCAGCCTAGAACTTTTCTTGAGATCTTCCCCTTTAAGCCCTGACTATTAAATAAAGCCACACCATGAGCCTCTCCCAAAAAGCTTAAGCAGCAGCTGATGTGGAATCTCCTCATCTTCCATCTCAGCCTTTTCCCCAACAGGATTTGCAAACACAGGATTGTAAATAAAAGTTACACACTAGATATAGTTACTACCTCAGGCTTGCTAGTAACCAAGCAATGCAAGAGAGCAGTGAGGGCCTACATTAGAGGCAACAAGTGAGGATCCTGAAAAGAGAGTCTTTAAAGGTATTGTGTACCCTCTAGTACTGTACTGCTATGAACTACAGGTGTTAATGTGTTTGGAAGATATGCTGTTGCTTTTTCCAGCAAAGAAATACGTCAGAGGAAAGAGGATGTGTAAAGTCTGTCTCCCAAAGGAAGAGGTACCACAGGAGTTGAGGTCATCTAGAAAAACCACTGGAATCTAGTACCCAGTCCTGTTGAAACAGGGAATGGGATCCCATCTGAAACACTGAGGCTATCCACCTTGTTTGTTGATCTGCTGCAGAAGACTTTGGGAACAGGAAGTCTTTACGTCTCATCCCATAAGCTTGAGAAAAATACAGTAGGAAACCACCCATCAGGAGAATGTGACTGAAATGTAATGATCCCTGTTGAAAGCAAAAGAAAAAAAACACTCTTTTCCTACTTTACCTATTTTAATAGATAACAGTTCTGTAAGAAAGACTTTTTTTTTTATTATTTTATTTTTTTATTGAAAAGAGACCACTATCAGAAATACAATAATGAAATAATTAAGATTTTGGTCCAATCCAGTATATCAATTCCTACACAGTTTTGCCATACCCACTTACCCTAAAAATGTTGCAGTGAGTTCACGTTTGATTTTGTGCTCTGAATTGGAAAGTGCATTAGGACAATACTTCCCCTCTCTCCTTCATTCCAGTTGCAATGACCACAAAATTAAATACATCATGGCATACAAGTAGAAATTAATCTAACGAAGTCGAACCAATATGATTTATAGCAAAAAAATATATTTTCTCAAAGTCAAGAACACTCTTGATATTCTTAAATTAAAAAAGTAAGTAACATCGTGATATCAAAGTGAAAATTTTCCATTTAACCCACAACACTGTCATTATACAAATTGATGATTTATTCTATTATTACTCATAGTGTGTAAAAACATCACATGCACATGTATGATGAAAATAATATTTTGGGTTTGTTTTTAGAACAGAATATTTAGTGAAATTACTCCCACAAGCTAATAAACTCTCTTTTTGCAAGGTCTTTTGCAATAAAAATAGAACTCTGTCTTTTGTAAACTACCATGGTGACCTCTCCTGGTAGAAAAATATATGATCTCTAACCATGAAAAAAATCAGTTTAATCCTCAAAGGAGATATTACACCTGGCCCACTTTATATTTTTATTTCTTTTAACGCCGTATCTTTAAAGATCTGGATGCCATTTACACACAAATCAAAACTGACAGACAAACTACTAGATCATTAAGAAAACATTACAGCCTTCTGGTGTATAGGCAAAAGCCTATACAAGAGGCTTTGGCAACTTTTAAATTTTTTCAATAAAATCATCTTAGAGTAAGATAAAATTGTAACTGTATAAATTAGAGAATTAAAATCTGGGACAAAGTGGAAGCATAAAATGTTACCTAAGAGGAATACAATGAAGGAAGCCTGGAAAAATAGACAGATATATGCACATGCATGGTTTACTGAAAGCAAAGAGGGTTTTTTTCCTTTTATGGAACAAAGTTTTTAAATAAAAATAATAATTTCCATGGGATATTTAGGTAAAAATATTCTTAAACTTCTTATTTATTTTTAATCTCAGTCACTTATCTACCATTATCTTGCACTCAGACGAATTCAGTATCTACCTATAGTCATGCAAAAACTCTGTGCTAATACATCAGCAACTCCTTGAGAATAGCTCAAGATGTTCTTTGCTTTGAATAACCACATAAAAATAAGAACTGGTGAAAACCTTTTTTTTTTTTCTGTATAATACACACACACCTTAAAGAAAGCTTTATACATCAGGAAGCAGGTACATCCATGTAAGATTGATGATCTCCCAGAGAAGTAAGTGGCTGAAGAAGCAGCATAACTTTAAACACTGCAGTAAAGATTTTAGAGGATCACACTTAGAACAAGGAGTGTAGAAGGAAGATTTGCATGCAAGTTATAAATATTAAAAGTTTAAAAGAATAGTTGAGCAAGTCGATGTCTTTGTAACAAAAGACATTGTAAGCAATCAGCACTGATTTGATTGATCTGTTGAACTCATGGTGGAAATTTGAACAAGTGAAAGCAAAAAGAATTAAAACAGTTAGAAGTCTAGGAAATATGGTCAATGGAAATAGAGTTGACCCATGATAGGAATCCAAAGTAGTGAAAAAAGTGCATAAATTCACTTTAAGAATAAGTAGCTTAAAACTAACTCTAGTAACTAAAGACTAACTTTTTTGTCTCTTAATTATTACCAAACCACTTATAAATATATCAGCAAAGAACTGAAGTATGAAATTACTTCAAGCAGGTAGGGTTTCCAATTAAAAACAAATAATACTATGCCTGTTCTCTTAGTTTCTCAGAATATGCATTTTGAAAAAAACTGACATGAAAAAAAGAATAACAAGCAACAGGTAATGATGATAGAACAAAAAGACAGCGATCAGGTTTTGTCATCTTCAAGAGCCTTGTTCCTGTTAGAAAACTGTATGGGGACACAGTACTACAGATCAGGCAGGAATCACGAACTCATTTGAGGAGCACTTATGAAAACCATTGGGAAGGTATCAGATAAACACAAGTAATAATTAGCAGTCAATTCTATCAAAGGCAGAAAGTGAACAATGTTGACTCAGGACTGACTGTAGGAAATCCCATAATCACTGCTCTTGACTTGTATTTGAAATAAGCTATTTAAAATGCAAGTGAACCCTGACAAATATGTCCACGAGTGCCAAAATTGTCTACAGAGTAATTAAGTAATGGGGGGGCAGGGGGTGGGGTGGGGAAAACTGCTATTCAGCAGGGTTTTTTTTCCATTTTTGCCAACTGTATTAATCAATTTTTAAAAGGAATGTTAAACCAGTTCCCAAATTCTGATGTTCATATGCCAGGCTTTACCATGTGGTCCACAAAAAGGCAAGAAAACCACATTCTCTGCCCTGCCCTCAATCTGTTACCCTTAGAACATACAATACACCCTGGTTACCCACGTACTGCTACTCAGGCATGGCATAAGAATTTGTAAGAGTGTATCCCAAAGTCATAAACACCATGCTGGGTAGAATTAGTTGAGAAACTTGTTCTTAGTATACAACAGAATAAATTCCCTCTTTTCAGCAGTTCCAGCTACAGAAGTGCCCATAGTCATCCTTCACAGTGCTCTTTTGGCTCAGTATGCTGCTCAGTTTTGCCAATTTGTCCTGGTGATCAAAGCGGAGGATTTCTTAAAAGAGTACCTGCGCCAATATTTAGGGCATGAGATACTAGAAGAAACACACAGAGACATTAAACAGGGGACATAAAAGAGGCACGACAGAGTTTTTGCAGAAGTCAGGTGTTAAGCACTTAATGCACAAAATCAGGATCTGACAACATGCCACCAAAGGTGTCATCAGAGTGGAAGTTTGTCACAGACCAAATAGTCAGGATAAGGAGGCAGACAAGGTCTTCTTTAAACAACTCAAGAAAGTTTCTAGATCATGCCCTGGTTCTTATGGAGGACTTGACTGCAGCTAGCACGTATTAGAAGGGCAACACGGTGAGATACAAGCAATCTGAGAGATTTCTGGAGTGCCTCAGGAGTAACTTCTAGATACAGGTATTGAGTAGGCAACTAGGAATGAAACAACTGGATCTGCTGTTCAAATATACAAGGAAAAAAATAGATGGAGATAGACAATGCATGGGATGTAGCATCCAAGAAATAAAGTAATTCACAACCCTGAAGGGACTACAGACCCTACACTTCAGGAAAGCAAACTTCCAATTATTCAGGTAATTGATAGTTAGGATCCCATGGAAGGCAACTCTGAAGAGTTAACAAGCCCAGGAGAGCTAGCAAGTTTTTAAAGACAACCTACTCCAAACGCAAATAAGTGATGAAAGTTAACAACAAGAGAACAAGGGAATTAATTATCCCCTTTACTTAGCACTCACTAGACTGCATCTAGAATATTATATCTGTTTTGTTCCAGTTCCTTGTAGTGTTGGAAAAAGTTCAGCACAGGGCCATCAGGGTGGTCAGGGTGTTTGACCACATGCACTGTGAGGAGAGACTGAGGGAACTGAACTTGTTCAGCCTGGAGAAATGAATCCATGAGGGACCTCTGAGTTGATTTTCAATATATACAAGGAGCTTATTGAGAAGATGGAGCCAGGTTCTTAACAGCACTATGGCAGGAAGACGAGAGACAACAAACCAAAGTTGAATGAGAATTTCATACTGGAAAGAAGGAAAACCTTCACCCTGTGGTATGATTAGACATTGGAACAGGTTGCCCTGAAAGGCTATGCTGTCTCCATCCTGGGAGGTTTTCAAGACCCAGTGGGATAATGATCTGAGGATCCTGGTCTGATCCCATCACTGACCTAATCTGAGCCAAAGGTCCCTCCCTGTGGTGCCTTCCAAACCCAAATTACTCTGTGACTGTATGAAAAGAGGAAACCACCAAGGTACGTGGTTTCAGAGTTCTGGGAGATCTAATATTTGCATGCTATGACAAGTGGAGGTGCTATTCACACCCATTATGCAATCTAGAGAGGCCACAGTTTTTTGCAAAACCCTATTTACCCTGTCCACTTGGGAAATTCCAGCAGCTACAGGACCTGAAAAGAGTGGTAGGCAGTGCAAGTTTAGAAGGCAGATGGTAAAGTAGTATTAGCTTAAGTTTTGCAAATATTTTATTCACTACTCTGGCCCATTCTATTATGCTTCCACACACATTGTACGAGAACTTTCTCATGAAGCAGATCCTGAACACTGATGGGCAGACAAGTGAAAAATCTCCCAAAGTACAAATCCATGACCAAGGAAAGCATGGGAAATGAGATTCCTTATCATACATCATTACACCTAGCAATCTGATTAAATACCACAAACATCACATACTAGTATTTATTGGCTACTGACACAGTAACAGGACTATGCAAAGAATTACAGGTTCCTTCAATCAGAAATAAATCAATTTCATTTTGAACTTGATCCGATAGATGATTTGATCCAATTTTGTTTCTCACTGTACTGGTAGTCTCCATTGTTCTCAAACACCTTCAAGAGAGCATAGTGGCATGGAAGGCAGAATATACTTTTTTCATATGCAGAATATGGTTGGTTTTTTTTTTTTCATATTTTGGTGAGAGAAACTCTCTGGTTCCATAAACAGTGAACTGTAGTATGGAATATATTAGAGTAATGACCTACTACAGAATAAAGAGAGCAATGATCTCCAGGCTTCTGTGGGGTTCTCTCTCTCCTGGATAAAATGGGAAATGCAGTTTGAAATTCCCTCAGATAAACATAGGGAGAAGTGCTCCAAGCAGAAGTCTAACCATTTAGCTACAAGAAACAAGAAATCTCACAACTATATGAAAAACAACTGCTATAATTACCTCTAAAAGCAGACTTTGAAGTGTTGTAATTGAAGTTAAATTATTTTAGAACAAACTATAAGACCCACAGTTTTAAGACAAATGTTTTCTAGGCAAGTGAACCTACAGTAGCCAGCAGAACAGCTAACCTCTCTGCTGGCCATTTCTAGGAAGGAAGCTCAGGAAACATCAGGGAGGAAAACAAATTCAAGGGAAGTATCCTCCAAGGTAAGGTCTCCAGGGTAACACATAGTGTTACTTTGGAAATTGTTCCATCATTGCCATTGACTATGCATGACTCATTTGTTAGCCAATAACATCACTTTAAAATAGCTGACAATGCTTTGTGAACCACACATCTGTCTTCATCTAGTTATTTTTTGTCCAACAATAATATGTCTGGACATGCGCATACTATCAAGACAAAAACAATCAGCTGAGCATTGAATCCTTGTCAGTATTTCTTTCGGGTGGTGGTTATACTGACCTACAATCACTCTGCATCCTTCAATGAGTATGAGAAGACTACATATGGCAGGCAGAACATGGCAGTTTGCTTGACACTGAATATGGCTTAAAGATTAAGCAACATTTGTTATGGGATTAACATTAACCAAAATCTCAAAATAACTTGGGGATCATAATGATGGCTTAGTCATTGCATGTAAAAGCCACATATACTAATGTAGTCTAAGCCACAGGAAAACAAATAAGTAACTGAATTTTATTTTCAAAACAGATGGAAGCCCAAAATCTGTTGGAGTGGGAGACAGACCCGGAGTAACAATGGAGTCTTAATATGAGTATGATCGTTCTTCTCTATTCTATGCACTTACAAAGGTTATATAGGTATCCAATTAGTCACGTAATAACAAACAATGCCATTGGTTTATAGCTTTTGTCCACTCGCCTCAAGCTGTTATATTTCTGATAGAGCATTGCTGCCCACACGAAGGAGTCTGTCTTCACTTTCCAGACTTAGTTCTGCCTAACTTGTTTATCAGTTTGTTACTTCCCTCTCCAGGTGGGATCAAGGACAAGTTGCTTTGCCCTTTTTACATCTAGTTGTGCAGTTATGGTTTGCTAAAAACTGGATTGCTCACACCAGTGAGATCATGTCCTTTATCACTTAGCCATCCTTCCACAAAAATCCATCACATAAGCCAAAAAAAAAAAAAAAAAACAAAAAAAAAAAAACCAAAAAAAACCCCAAAAAAAAACCAAAAAACCCATCACACCATTTAGCAAAAAGAAATTACAATAAGAATACCAAGATTATGGCACATTGAGATCAGAGGATTTGAGTGGCTAAAATACAGATAATATTAGCAACTGTTTAAAAGTGATTTACTCCATTTTTATCAAGAATGGTTCACCTCTTAAGGTGAAGAGGGGGAGAAGGGAACAGAAAAACACTGAACAGAAAAACTGAAAAGCATTGTGTGTATGTTGTGACAATTTATAGGTGGCTGCTGGACATGACTTCACATTTTTTAGAGACTTAATAGCTCAGGACTAGTAACACGGTTCAGGTATATTTCTTCTGTCCAGTGATAAAAGAATTGCTCCCTGGCTACTGTGAAAACAATAAGCCACCTCTGCATACCTCCAGGTGAGCAGATTTTTCTATCTTAATACCTGTTGTTTAAGTTACTAAAGATTCTAATTGCAAACAAAGGATATTTGATAAGCCACATAATGTCTTTACGCTTTTGCAAAATACCAAGTACAAAACTTCATGTATGCTCAAGAAGAACCAGACACCTGCATTGCTATCAGCCACAGCACATAACAAGCATTAACTTCAAAGCCAAATCACTGATGCATAGAAATGGGATAGGAGCTCTTTCCTTCCTGCTCTGTATACTGGAAAACTGGACGGACAGAAATCACTTTCCCCTGAGATTCAGACACTTCTAAAGAGCATGGTTTTGGCCAATTTTTAATCATAAGACTTTGAAAAGATATGCCTTAAAAATACGTTCTTGCCCATAGAATATCCTGTTGCACACTGCATAAGATGCAGTGATGAACACTAGTTGTATACTATAAGAACTACAGCATACAGCTTCATACCTTATAAAAAGCAAGTATATAAAGTATAAGTATAAAGTATATAAAACCTGTTAATCTATCAAGTACCCTCATAGTTTATAGATCTAGAAAATAATCATCCCCATTAAACTATGACCTTCCTTTAATGAAATCAGGTAGTATTTTAAATGTGCAGGTAGCACACTTTGCATGAACATTTTTAATGGTTATCTCCCTTGCTCATGTAAAGAAATTTAGATTTAGTCAAACTGAATAGAATCTTTCCCAAAAAAGTTCACTTACCATCCAGAAAAGGGTTCCAGTGGCAAATTCAGAATAATGGTCTATAGTAGACAGTACACTGAATATTAAACAGATCAGCACCGAGAGAAATCTGTAAAATGAAAACAGTGTTTAGTGTTGAACTTCAAATCTAGATCTAGATTTAACTCTCAGGTAACTTTTTTCATCACAAGTATTTTGCACTTAATCAGTTCATTCTTGCTAGTCCAGTGAATATAAACATCTTGCATTCAAGAAACATGGAATAAAAAGGACAGAAAGGGTGAAAAGAGTTAAATCAACAGCTAAAACTCACATTATCAAGTACAGGGACAATGGGATTGAGTGCACCCTCAACATCTGCCAATGACAGCTGTATGGTGCAGTCAAATCACTGGAGAGGAGGGATGCCATCCAGAGGGTCCTCGGACTGTTGTCTTGAGAGGTGGGCCTCTGAAAACCTCATGAAGTTCAACAAGACCAAGTGCAGGGTCCTGCACATGGGTCAAGGCAATCTCAAGCACAAACACAGGCTGAGGAAAAGGGCTTGGGGGTGCTGGTGAATGAGAAGGTCAACATAAGCCATCAATGTGTGCTTGCAGCCCAGAAAGCCAACCATACCCTGGGCTGCGATAAAAGAAGCATGGCCAGCAGATCGAGGGAGGTAATTCTCCCCCTCTACTCTGCTCTCATGAGAGCTCACCTGGAGTACTGCATCCAGATCTGGAGCTCCCAGCACAAGAAGGACAAGGATCTGTTGCAGCAGGTCCAGAGGAGGGCTATGAAGACGACCAGAGGACTGGAGTACCTGCCCTATGAAGAGAGGCTGAGAGAGTTGGGGTTGTTCAGCCTGGAGGCCGAAGGCTCTGAAGGCCTGAAGGCTCTGGGGAGACTTTATAACAGCCTTCCAGTACCTAAAGGGGGCCTAAAGGAAATATGGGGAGGGACTCCCTATGAGGGTATGCAGTGATAGGATGAGGATTGGAACTAGATGATCTGTAAGGTCCCTTCCCTCTATAACCATTCTGTGATTCTATGATAATTTCTCACAGAAGCTTATTATAACGAATGTTTCATGTTTCACTGATTGCTATACATCTATGTCCTGCAGTAGAAAGGTATCATAATTGATAATGCATTCACTAAAGTAGAATTAGACATATGACTGAAGAACAGTAACTTCATTGAAAAATGTTGCATTAAATGCATTCCATAAATTCAAAGCATACATAAATATAGCAGAAACAGCTACTACCACAGTAATTCTAGTGTCACTATTCAGATTAAAAACATTTAGAAGTCTCAAAATATTAACTCCTACATACAAAAACAGTTTAAAAAAGCAAAAATAGTTTTTAAAAGTCAGGAGAATTGGAAAACAATATGTGCAATTGAATCTTAGTTGATTAAATGCTTAAATGCTGGAGAAATACTCATTACTTTAACACATACAAAGTCCTGGGCCATCTTTCCACTATTGGTAATGTGTTAAATAGTTAAACAACTGGTGAAAATAAATGATGTATGAAGAACTCCGATGGACAGGCGAGAAAGACAGACTTTTGATATGCTCGAACTACATTTTTCACCCTCTCTTAAGGTCATGCAGAAAACAAGAGAAAAACAAGAAAACTGAAATTTCTTCCACTAACAGCCAGAAACATTCCATCATGTGTGCTAGCTTGTCCAGCTGTCATTTCCTCTGATTCAATGCCAAGAGGCTGTATCTAAACTCCTAAACTCTCAAACCTGTAATTAAATCCTTAACAGTCCAGCATGTAATGAGACATTTTTCCAATGAGAAACCCTTCTGAAGAAGATAAACACTATTGACAAGGCTAGTTCAAGAGCTACAAAACAAATGACAGGCTAACAGCCCTGGTGGCTCTACTATTCAAACTGTATTCAGAAAACAGGTGTCCCTGCCCATGGCAGGGGGGTTGGAACTCGATGATCTTCAAGGTCCCTTCCAACTCTAACCATTCTATGATTCTATGATATAAACACATCAATTACATTTAGTATGCTTTTGGAGACTTTTACACAAAAAAATATAGCAGGAAGAGCTTATTAGGAAGGGCAAAAATTCACATTCAATCTAGAGACCTAGTCACAAGATAAATTCCTTAGGAGTCTGTCCAGGGACTTTCCCTGGTCAACATTCTCATCAGTGTTCCAGAAGAGGAGATGAAATTCGCCACATCAAGCCTACCACTGGCTAGAGGTGCCTGGACAGGCTAAGGAACAAGCCTAGAGGAAACTCAGAAAACTCTACATGAACAAAAGTCAAGTCCTGCACATGGTATGGGGCAGGCTCAAACCCACACTGGATACAGACTGCCCATATCTTGGGCTGCATCCCCTGTAGCCCCACCAGCATGTGAAGGGCAGTAATAGTCCCTTTTTCCTGGACTGCACTCGGGATAGTGCAAACTAATGGGACCCCAGGGGTACAGTGCAGAAGTGACAGACCAGAAGGCAAAACCAGCATGCACACAACCCTGACCTAGCAGAAGGAGGGACAGGTGCCATCACTCTAATGGTGGCAGAAGCCATTCGTCTTCCAGTCACCTCATCTGTTCCCTTCAACCTCTTTCTGCCCCTGGTGGTTGTCATTCTGTAAGACATTGTACAGCACTTCTTCACAGGCTGCTCTGTGACTGGCTGATAGTCCCAGCTCCCTCATCTTGTCTATGTGAAAAAGCCATCGGAGAGTTACACTCCTACCTATGGTATACCTGGAGCCCTGTGTTTTTTATGCCATATCCCACATATTTTTATACTTCTCTGTGATTGGATGGTTGCCATTCTTTTGAAACCATCATACCCACGTGATCTCAGACCACCCTCTGACTAGCTGCTCATTTTCTTGGACCATGAAGTGCTCATATAAATATATATTTATACATTTTGCATATACATAGGTTTCTATATATAGAAATAGATTAGATATTCACAATAAGAACCTTCATTTAGGGACAACAGGTAGTCAGGCCCAGCGTCCATTCCAGAAGCCCAGGTAAGAACAGCATGGGACATGATTGTAACATAGGTCCAAGGTCTGTCCATGAGACAGGGAGCGGTACAAGACTGGAGACATCTATAACATAGATGCTGTTTTAGCACTTGCAAAGAATTACTTGTGAATGGATGCTCCTAGAATACGTGTTTACCTCAGATGGAGGAAAGACTGAGCCAGTATTCTTTATGCAGCACATTCAAAGCATGACTAGAACCAGGGAAAATAGGACAATACAAAGATCTATGGGCACACAAGGGCCCTTCAGCTTTCCTCTTGAAGTAGAAATGCTTCAGATTTTTAGACTCTCTCAGGATCCCAGGAACACTGAACAGAAGATAATGAACACTGAAAACAATTCTCATTCCCGTAACCTGGTATGCTTTGTTGGGTCTTTCATATACTGCAAGTCAACTGCATGTTCATGCTAACACAGGCAAAGAGAGACAGTTGTTTCTCAGCTGCCACATAGACAACAGCTGACTTTGTTCAAGCCTAAAACTGGATTTGAGGATATAAAAAAATCCTGCTTCCATTCGTATGGTTCTGGAAGGGCTCTGCCACTATTATCCACAAGTAGAGATGGGAGAAGATTTGGGCCACCATTAATAACTGAATTTCTTAAGTAGTACAGCTTGTCAGGTACAACTGCCTCAATCAACTGCCTGAATCAAATTTGCATTTCTTCAGTATTTATATACATACATACAGTCCAAATTCAGCATATGACCCCTTTTAATAAAATTGGAGAATCAGTCATTACATGAAACAAAACTACACTTTCGCAGACTGAAGAATATGAATGAGTCTTTAGTTCAACAATATCTAAGTTGAACATTAAGCTAAGTTACCACATTTATATTTAATATTTCAATGCTTCCCACGGCATTTGAGCATCACCAGCAGGTTGAGTGAAGTGAGCCCTCTCATGTGCTCAGCACTAGTGAGGCTGTGCTGGGAGAGTTGTGACCTAATCTGGGCTCCCCAGTGCTTACAGGCTTGGATACCAAAAACCAACTCTGTCAGAGGGTCCCCAGGATGGGGCCAGGCCTGGAACACATGACCTGTATAGGAAGGCCAGTAACACCTCTCATGATGCAGGAGCAACTTTTCTCTCTGGCAAGGAAAAACGTCCACAGGAAGAGTCCTAAGGAGAGCAGCCCTTGCACATTGGATATGTCTTAGTTTAGTATCAGCTGGCAAAGGCGTAAGATTCAGCAGCACCATGTAAGAGACCAAGCCAAAGCTGTGCTAGCAGGAGCAAAGGAGAGAAGGAGCCAATGAGGAAACACGTCTATCACACTTTCTGTAAATTTAAGTCTGATTTCTCTGAGTCTCTCAAACTGAGGAAGCTATTTCACCATTTTTCATGGTATTAACAAAGAAAAATATGTTTGTGATGGGCATCTTAACGATTTCTAGTAATTCATTACTGGAAAGTACCTGGGGCTGAAATGTCCTTAAAAAAATAAGAGTGAAAGGGAAAAGTGATCTAGATAACACATCCGAGTAAGTGCTAGCAGTGCTTTTAGCATAGGACAGATTTTAGCCATGGTCCCATGACCATCAGCAAATCCCACTATTTCTTTCACTTCAGCATACATATGTTGCCAAGTATATTATTTAGCAGTTTTATTTCCAGCTCCAAAAGTTTATCTCTTTGAAAACGGTGGTATGTTATAGGGGCGTAGAGATCTGTCCAAGCTATAAAAAACCCTGATATATAATGAGCCATTACACTGACCAAAGATAAATCAGCCAGCAGAGGGGGCAAAAGTCCCACTTTCTTCCTGTGGGTGTTATTACTGGAGGGTGATTCTCTACAAGGAAAAAAAAAAAAAAAAAAAAAAAAAAAAAAGCAGGGAAGAGAATGCTTGATTTCCCCAAAAGGTTNTAAGCACAAACCAGCCTTTGTCAAATGCAAAAGAGCATGCTGATAAGTTTACAACACAAGTGTATTGCCAGCATCCAATAGTAGAAGAGTCTAGGCATAGGGATATGCAGATATGCATATCTTTAAGCTTTCCTAAACAGTAGAACTGCTGAGTAAAGAAAATGCAGATATAAAATCAAGGTACACAGGGTTATAAAATTCTTCTTTTCTCATTCCATTTAATGTGATAGGAGTACTTCAGCACACAGAAACCTTCCCTGGAACTGAGTACGCCACTCTATTACATGCTGTGCTCCACCAGACAGTTTCTTCACCCAGACAGCTTTTACTTTCAATTAGCAAACCCAATGATGGGTATATGGAGAAAGACACTAAGAGGTGAACAGACTTGTCCATAGCTAAGTACAGTGTCAAAAGCATATTGAACTAGGATCTCTTAAAGCACAGACCATCATCCAGTCAATAGTCATGGGAACAAAGGAACTTGGCTGATCCCCAAAATAACCACAGATAACCACATAGACTACTCAAGCATGCATATACCAAGCACTTGGAACTAGTTGGTCTGTTTGTTCTCATCTTCCTATGAGACTGTTGTTCCACTCCTACTAATGCTAAAGATCTTATTTCTATTGAGTACAGTCCCTTAATTTCTCCTGGATTCCTGCCATTTCAATTACCTTCTTTCAAAATGTCATTGCTGTCCACTGCTGGGTGTGCACGGCTTCTGCTGATAGAATTGGCTGAGTATAATTCTTGTAAATCTTATATCAGTGTCGGGATTAATACTGGTTCTTTAGTATTATTGTTAGTTATTTAATCTTATTCTATTAAATCTATTTACATTTCAACCCTCATGTTTCTTTGCGTTTCCTGATTCCCCTTTCCTCGGTGGGGAGGGGTCATTGGGTGACAGGATAATTGTCTACATGACAATAAATTATGGGTTTTCTCAAACCATAACACTAGTTTTCCATTCTAAGTTAAGCAAAGAGAAGAACTGGATATTATTACATATCCTGCAGGTATTATCATTATATCTTCAACCACATTTCCTATTAGGCCTCAGAAAAAGCAACCAGACTTGTAAATCTCAAAAAAAATGGGATAAAACATGGAAAAGGACATACAAAGTGCAAGGAAGTACATGAATAAGAATGTATAAAGGAGAATAATCAGTGCCATGTATTTACTAAGGGACCTAGAACTGTCCAAAAGCTGCTAATACAGCCTGAAAGTTTTGTAACTTTTAGCTAATTGTTTCTTCCTTCCTGTAGTTATTTTTTGAGACTCTCTCTCCCTATCTCCCCACTTTTCCCTTTCCAAAACACACTTTAAAACCATACAAAAGACTCCTCAAATTCAGTTAATCTATGTCACTATATATTCTGGCCAGTGAGTGTCACTCCTTCCCAGTGAATCATTTTCACTCCTTCCCAAAGGTATCATTTTACTAGCACAGGATAGGCTGGATATTCTACAGATCTATCATGTCATAATATAAAATGTATTTCTTTGAAATGTATAATTCTGCTGATCACTTTTGGTCATAAAAGATCCAGTCCTGCTTTTTGCTAGAGGGGAAGGGTTAGCTTCAGAGCACCTGAATATATTCCAGTTTCAGCAATTTCCTTTCACAAATCCAAATTGTAGTGTAAAAACCTCCTGGTAATGTCAAGCAGAAATTTCTTCTCTTTCTACACTACACTATTAACAACTTTAAGCACTGAAGTGCCCACATCTAGTGACTATGTTTGCCACTTCTGCCAACTGCATGACACAAGACAAGGATACCCACGCAGCTTATGAAAGCTAAAGCTGTTGGTGAAGACATGCCTGAGACTGGCACTCAGAACAAGGCAGTTAAGGATGGTATCAACTCTAAGCAGTATTAGAGTACCATACTGTGTTTTTCTGAGACAGCTCAAAGTAGAGGTGAGTGGCCTTGAGACTCTTGACCATAATTCCAAGAAATTAGAGATTATTGCAGCCTGTTTCTTGGAACCTGGGACAATAACAAGCCTGGCACAGATAATGTCAGAAAGCCTGATGGATAGCCTGAATGCCAGAAAGCACAAGGAGACTGTAGCAACTAACATCACGATGGGGAAACCAGCAGTTTCTTTGTTCAAGTGATAAAAGCCATGCTAAGCAGTGGCAAAAGCAAGTGAACCATAAGCATGAAGACAGCTCACATGAGGTGGATAAAGACTAAGTTGCAGCAAGGACAAAGTCAAAGATAACGGGAGACTAACCAGTGAGTAAGAAAATCAATTTCCTTACAATTACCAATAACAAGAACAACAAAAAAAGAAATCTCAGTTCAAAGGCAGTTCACCTATTCAGCCTACATGCCATGAACTGGCAGTAAAGATGCTATTTCAGTAATCTCTAATCACAGCAAAGGTCTAGCACAGAGACAAGAGGTTTACAAGAGAAGACGATACAATAATTTGTATGGAATTAGAGACAGACATGTGCTGTAGGAGGGGAGAGCAGGTATCAGTCTGTTGCACAGCTCAGCAGCAAACTGCAATGGCAGCATTCTTGCAAGTAGTTTGCCAGCAGAAAAGGCTGTGTTTTATAAAAACAAAGTTTTCTTCTTATACAGCCCACCTTGACTGAAAGATACAACCAGTAAGTGCCCTCAGCTGTAAATCCTAAAACAATCTCAGTGATTTTTCCCTTTTATCCAATGGGCAGCCCATATTTATTTTCGAGCTAGGAAATTTATATGGGTGAAAAAAAAAAACATTAATAGACATTAAAACTGCTACTAATTGCCCAAACAATTGTCAGGGCCTCGTAGGACCTGACTTCAGCACATCCCAGTCCCGAGGAAAAAGTCCAATGTCTCTAGGCACTGCCCTGGCTGCCTCTTGTCCTTCCCTCATCCCTGGCTGGTGTGATATGTTGGGCTCCGGCTGCAAGCTCTTGCCTAGCTGGCGCTGGGGAACCCCCAACACTCTCAGTCTCCAGAACTCCACAGAGCCACCAGCCCACACAGAGCCCTGACAGCATCCAACCTGCCTTCGTCAGGCAGGGGATGACTAATTGATCTTACTTTCTGCACATTTTGCATACAGAGTCATACTCTTCACTCATAAGACAGAAGCAGCTATATATTTTATTGATATAAAACTGTGGTTTAATGAAGTTCAATAGTAAATGTCACAGTGTTAAACAACAAGATTTGATGGCAAAGGTACACTCGGTTATTTACTATATAGAGGACAGTCAGACAAAACTGTCAGGAATACTGTCCTGCTGAGTCATGAATATATATACAGGTTATACAATACTTCTGATATACAAGTCTCCATTATTTGATGCTTTTTACATTGTTCTAAGCACATAATGTACTCTTGGTCAAAGGGTTGGAGTGATATATTTTCCTCTATGTGAAGGGACAGTAATTCCACAAACTCTGGCCAAGGGAGGATTACGTGATGGAGGATTACAGAGGGAAGCTGATGCATGAAATGGCCACAGCAAAATAAAATCTCTGACTGAATACCCCAAGCTGTCAATTGGGTTTTGCTCATTTGATATTTTCCTGTGCTTCTATTGTCTTGTTTTGACTATAAAGATTCTTTTCTGTTCATGGTGTGTTTTCTCATCTTATTTCCTTCCACGGTTTTTGAAGCTAAAATGGAAGACTTTTAGGCAGCAAATTTTGGTCACCATTTTAGACACCAAACAGGAGGCAACAGGAACCTGTATGTATGCTGCCATGTTCTGGAGCAACATGTCCTCAGGGAGAAGCTCAGGAAACCTGCAGTCCAATAGCTGTGCGATTTTGTCAGATATTAAACAAAGCACTTCTGCTCTCAAGCTTCTTTTCACCTCACATCTCCTTCCTCTTCTGCCACAACCTGCCTGCAATGCATCCTGCTCTGTGTCTTCCTTACCGCCACCTAACCAGCACATTTCTTGCACTCTATACTCCCTGTGGTATCTCACAGAACCATACAAAAATAATCCCCAATTGTATGGAAATTAAGATCTTAAGCAACGGTGCCAGTTTTGCAGCTGTGCTCCATAGCCCTTTGTAAGTAGAACAAACCACTTTGCATTGACAAAAACTGTATTTTACTGTCTATTACCTTTCAAGTGTCACTGGAAAACACTGTACAAGACTATCTGTATCTCATTCTTTGCATGAATAACATGGAAAAAAAAACTTCAATGAGCATATACAACATTAATTATTTTATGGAAGATCAAACAAACAGATTTTTCTAGTGTGTATAAGCTCAGTAAAAAGCTCTGCCTTTCCAACACTATTTTTCAGCTGAAAGCAGTGAATAAACCAAGACTCTCAGTTCTACTGCTCAGGTACACTCTTATGTGTATAAGATAACTGCATGATAACTGTCTACCAGTTTCCTCCTAGCTCTGTGACAGTCTTACACCATGCAGTTTTGAGTCACAGAAGACAGGTTCTTCTGAGTGCAAGAAGTGCATCAAACCAAGGCCTTCCCAATACTAAGAGCTCCTTTTTGATCACAACTCGCCATATTGCTGGAAACTTTTCCCCACTAGAGATGCTTTACATTTCAAACACATCTGTTCTTCCTTTTTTCCAAGCAATCCCAAACAGAGGACATAGACCTGAGATGTTCCAGTAATCTTGCTTTACTGTCCATGGCCTCCCACAGCCTGTCATTCCATGAAGATAGAAAAGCCTGCTGAAGTAAGTGGGAATGTCAAGTACCTAATTACTACTCCTCACAACCAATGTGAAGTAGATCTTCCCATTCTTTACTTGAAGTGTTTAGACATTGAACTTGAAATAGATAAGGGATAGTTTCTAGTATTATCATCCAGAGTCAGACAGACTGAAGACAGCAAAAGTAACAGGAGCATTGCATTTCAAGGTAGGTATAAAAACACAAAACCCAAAACAGTGCTGTTTCAGGCAGTTATCTTATAGTATATAATCTCCCTTTCACTTAACACAGGTTCATGGGTGGACACAACCTCAGTGTGAAGAAGCTGGGACTGCTCTCCCCTCTCAGTGGATGTGCTTCATGGAGGGGGAAGCAGAAAGGACTGAAGCTCAGACCCTTGAGGTGCCATTCAGGACCCCTGGTTTACACAGCAGAGGCAGGTTTTAGCCGTTGCTGGGGATGTCACTGCCATATCCTTGGAGCTGTTTATACTCTCAGTGCACATCACAGTCTGTTGGAAAGAAGCCATGGGGTTGAGATGGGTACGCAAGCGGTATCTGTGTTATGACAAAAGCGCTGGAGACAAGTAGCGGAAACAAAGGTCAAGTCCTCCCTGCCCTTCAAGGACATCCATTCCCATAGAAACAAATAATCCTTTTGCACCTTCCTCTCTAATACAATAGGACAGCATTTGCTCCTCCCTCTGATTGCTTTAAACCAGCAGTCAGCACATACTACTTTATTTTTTTAAGGTTACTATCTCTGACATTGAGCCATGCACCAGAATGCGGGTTATTTTTGAGAAGTCTAACCATAAAGATAAATGCCTTAAAAAATTGCCAACTGATCTGCAAAATTCAACAAGCTACAATTCTGTTGCCTCTTAGACAATCAGGAAACCTCCTTGTGGATTGCTCCTAACAGACACGGGGATGCTAAACGTAGCTCTAACCAATGACCTTTTAAAACGTAATAGAGAAAAAACCTTGGGTGAGTGCCAAATCCCCTATAAGGAGCACGACAATACTTGAATATGTGGTACCACATACAAAGCTTTAGTAAAACATACCGCTAAATACCACTGGTTTGTCTTTTAAGTCTCACATTGCGTTTTGCTTTGAGAAACAAGCTGCTCCTCAAAATGCAATGTCATAGTCTAACAGTGTTGACTTGTCAACAGGTGACTACCAGAACCTGGGTCTCCCTAAATATTTCTGATTAGATTTCTGGGATACTTATCAGAAGGATAAGTGGATGGGTGTGAGTTTAATATTGTTGGCTTGGGGTGAAAGCACTTAAAGTTTGTCATGTGGCAATTTCCCTTTCCCCGCCAAAACTAGTTTGGCTTTCTCTTGTTCCCTGTTATCCACACTCTGCTCCAATGGGCAGTTCTCTGTACTGCATGGAGGTGAAAATACGTTATGATTGTTTACTTGTTGCAAGTAGTTATTTAGAACAATCTCACTTGTTGGCGGTTGTTCAGGTCCTAAATGGAAGGATCTGATAAGGAGAAGGCATAAATAATTGCCAACTAGTAGAGTTGTTCTACTTTTTCCTATTTAAAAAAAAATGAGGTGCTGCTTCTGGTAATTTGTAGTCCTCTTTGAGTCCTTTCTGTGATTCCCGAGGATGTCAAACCATAGTCTGAGCTACTACTTCAGCAAATACTGTTTTCTTTCTCAACTATACAGCTGCTAAAAATAGAGAAGTATTTCCTCTCAAAATACCTGGCTTGCTTTTTCTTCAATTTTTTTTACTTTTCTGAAGACAATAACTTACCCTCAATCACCTATTTGCAGACTTTTCTTCACTCTCTCTTTGAAAAGGAAAAAGAAAATAAAGGTTTTGCTTATTAGAGCAAAGAGGATTAACTTCAGAATTTCTCGTATGGTTTTGGATTCTCACTTAATGCAGTTCACAACAACTGAAGATGGAGGTGCTATGCTTTCCCAAGTGAAGTCTTTCTAATATACACTGAATTTTAATGTTTCTTGATGTATCCTCAGTTCCTTAAGCCACAAGCATACAACAAGATACAACTGCTTTTTCATCAATGGTTTTAAACTATCATCCTTAAATCTGTTTCATGCATTAACAAATTTAAATAGGCAGTACTGCTGCATTGGACATTTGATCAGCCGCAGTCAGAGATTACAAATAAGTGATTCTCTGTGTCCTGATTTTCCTAAACATTGCTTCATTTGGAGAGTAAATAGTGCAACTGTAAACATGTTTCTTTTGTTATTGTAGCCAGGGAGAAATTCTGTTTGATAGACTAATTGGCTATAAGCATGCTCTACTGAAGCCTGCACACACTTGGAACTAGTAGGTTAACTACAACACTGAGAGCAAAATGATATCAAGTACTTTATAAAGGGTGAACTCTTTCAAGGTTGTGCTATTACAACTTCATTTTCCATGAAAGACAATCTTAATGAAAGCTCTTAAAGGAGAATTATTAATCAATCATCCTTTTAAGTTTCGCATCAAATAATGCCCTTTCAAGCAAAGACTATCTGTGCAAAGACTATCTGTTTTTTTGTGTTTATCTACTGCAGATAAGTGTACTTGACGTGTTTGATATACAAAATGCTTGTGGGAGTGTTATCTCTTGAACAACAAAAAAGGGATGGGTGAGGAGGGGACAAACTTATAAACTGGTAGACAGAGATATACTCCTTGGCAACCAAATACAAAATAGTAGCTTTGTGGTCTTTTGGGCTTGCCAAACTTAAATCACTCTGCAAAGTTGTATTCAGAGAAAACATTTTTAGAAAAATGTGAGCTCTATAGCAGAAGAAAACCAACAAAAATTACTCTATACAAGCTATTGAAACCTATCCTCTGCAGTATTTAGATGCCTTGATCATGGCTCACTGGTGACCAGACATATCTTTGCCTGGCTGTGCTCCTTCATCAAAACTGAGCTTCTATGACTTAATTCACTATATGAAAGCCCTTCAGCTAAGCAATTGCAAATGGCTTATACAAGTCTCCTCTTCAAATTATATCCAAAACAAACAATTTTTAAAAAAATTCTTACGTGTCTTTTTTATCGTATCTACTGTTTTCACCAGCAATATGTGAAGACAAAATGTTTTGTCCTACCAACACACTAGGAGTTAAATTACAAGAAAAAGAGGGTGTATTGAGGCTAAATCCATGTGCAACTACACCCACTGGGGCTTCAGCTTTTTTCTTGATGATGGACTACAGAGCTGTCTAACAGAGACTGAAAGCTTTAAGACATTCTGTTGTTACAGAGAATAAATGAGTTTAACCAACACAAAGTTCTTTGAGGGGCTCCAGAGGCATGAGCCGCTTTTTATTTTAAGTGGTTACTTTGTGGTAGGAAAATTAAGGAAAGCATTTCCATTCTTTCATGCTATAAAAAGTGCAAGATATTCTCATTCCTGAGTGCACTGAAGCACTTCGCTTTCTTCTAAATGGGATTATACTGTCTTATGTTGAATAGCCATATGCACCCATAAAACATTCCTGCTGGTCTGAATAAAACCTCATTCTTGGTGCTTACATATTTTTACTATCCAAAGGAGTTTCTAAGTCATGAAGAGAAGGTTGTCCATTTGCCTTTGTAGGCAAGTTTTGATGTCCTTCAGTTCTCTCATAGATTTATTTCCAGGTTCCTGAGGCTTGATGTGCTTATACATACATAATTATACACAAATTAAAGTTGGTTGGAAATTTTGGTAAAGGAACAATTTTTCTGCTGAAAATACCAACATGTTAAAATTAGAAAGCAGTCTGGGAATGCATTCGTTTCAGCAGAACTGGAGAAGACCAGACAGGTTTTAGTGGAAGCTTGCCTAGCTTTGGACTCTATTGAGAGGCAGCCTGCCTGGCAAGCAGTTTGGGCATATCTAACTTTCAGGGTTGCCTCAGAATAAAATATTTTCAGGGATTTGAGGCCCTCAACCAAAGGAAAATTCCACCTATAACATGGGTATACTGAGGATATCTGTTTTCAGCTTTTTCTTCAGCCCATTCTAGGTCGCATCCAGAAATTCCTTATAGCCCAATTGCATGTAACACGAAGTTGTCCAGCTGGCTCCAATCAGAAGTAACTAGCTAATATTTCTACATCACTAGAAAATTTAAAAAGTAGTTTTCAAATACACACTTCTATTCTATATTTTTCTTGAGACTTCTGTGGGAGCTGACAGCTGGCCTGACAGCTTTACAGCTAGCATCAGCCTTGACAAGATTACCCTGCTCCTGTGAGACCATCGGTGTGGAACAAGAAAGAAGTGGTAAACAACTTTCAAGACATCTAAGTGTGGTAGCCAACCAGAGGAAAAAAAACAACATGTGAAACCAATGAAGGGAAGACATGATATGAGGATCCATGAGACGTTTTTGTATAAAAGAGTGAGCTTTGTGTAATAAAGTTGATGTTGCTGTAAGAACTTATTGGTGTCAAGCCTGTCTCAACAGCAACAGACCTTTCACCTTCATAAATATAAATTATCACAAACCAGTTTCAGTCAATTGCTAACACCAGTGTCATTCAAATCAAAGCATAAAACACACACACATCATGATAAACATCTCCCACTTCAAACTAACTTTCTGAATCACCTGCCCAAAGATGTGTTATTTTAAAACATCCACAGCTCTTATTAGTAATGAGCATTTCACATTCTCAAAGCATTTAACAGCCTAATGTATTTGCTGCTCTTTAAAAAGCACTAAGATTTGGATTTTGCCTTTTCTCTGACTGTAGCTGACAGAACTGACAAATTCATGCATCCATTACGACCACCAAAAGCACTGATCTTACAGGAACTTTTTTCAGTGCCCTGCCATTCCTAGGATTTAAGCATCCCCAATTCAACTGAGTGCCTATATCACCCATTAATGTCTGTGCTGCTGTATTTTGTCTTTTTCTGCTTTTATCTCCATATGTCTTGTTACCAGAATGTCTGGGTGTCCTCTCCTTCCCTGGGCAGAGGAATCAAGCTTCCATTTTTATTCTGTATCACTAAGACTTTCTAGAAGAGACCTAATCAGTTCTTTAAACATTGACAGAAACAGTTCATCATCATCATGACTTCACCATCAGAGTTCATGATTCTGATACATTTATCATCAACCTTGACTGTGAGACAAAAATATCAGTAGTTTCGGCATGTGATCTATGGCACACCTCATCAGGGACAGGAAATTACTAGCACCATTTACAAAGAAACACCAAACTCTTTGTAGTGGTTACATCAATTAATGTTTCTTAGGTTCGGTATCAAAAATGGTAAAGAATAAATACTTATAATGATGCTGTGCAAATACATCCAGAAATAAGTTAGTTCCAGCTTGGTTATCATGAAGGCATCTGAAACATTTTTTTTCTTGAACTCTTGTGGGAGTCCACAAAGTAATGAGCAATTGTAACGTTAACATCAAGGAATAGCTTTTTATGTTGCTGATTTCCACAAAGTGTAACCAAATCCACCATAAGCAGCATATCAACGCCACACTACCGTATTTGTTTTCACTATAGAAACAAATGGTTTCACTATAGAAACAACATTAGCCTGTGGGGACATTAATGCATATTCATTGCACAGTTTATTATAAAACTGAGCTTCTAGAATAAGACGGATTGAATTTCTTATATAAAGGATGGAAAAAGTCATCAATAATTTTTAAAAAATGAAAATAAAACTTACGTAGCCTGTGGCTTTGGGCCCTGTGGTTAGGTTATTCTGTGCCTAAAGCAAAGTACGCTCAGATGAAAGTTCTTCCTTAGGAACTTTCGTAACATCTCTCTCCTGAAAAGACTCTTTGGTGCCAAACAATCTAATTGAGCTCAAAGTGAAGTGTGTTCATCTTTGGGGTTATTGATTTGTCTCTCCTCGATCCAAAATGCTTATTTTAGCAAAACATGAAGAAATTTAATCTCTCTGACATGTCTCATCCTCTGTCAATATTAGTTGAAAGTTGCCAATTGGCTGAAAAGTTTTTGGTAAGGCGCTTTCAGACAGACGCCCTCAGACAGTGTGGTTGCATAAACCTCATTTCCTTAGGAAAAGAGGCTAAAAAATTAATAACGGTCCCCATGTATTTTTAGAACAGACTTGGGAGCTTACTGAATCCTAAAGATAATTCCGTTTAATATTACTGCACCTCCATTAGCAACTTAATCTGTTCCATCATGTCATCCAGTTGAACATGCAACCCTAAGCAGTAAAAAGGACATTCCACTTAAATAAAACTAATAGTTCTTTAATTTCTCCCCATTAACACTGCTCATCTTTTGGTACCTGAATTTCATCATCATAGACAATAGATCAATTCAGTAACTCTTTGTAACTCAGATATAGACACAAAGTAACTACCGTAGCTCTAAATCAGAAAACTTGTCAGTTTAATTTCTGTATAAAACGTCCAAATAACTAACTGTTATGCTGGCAAGAAACAACCTGAATCCAATAAAAACAATTTCCAAAAGCCCCAACTCACCCTTAGGAAAGCACACCATGTCCAAACCTAAGCTGTGACACCAAGGTCAAAAACAGAATCTCGAAAGCAGCCATATGCTTATAATTACTCTGAACTTTAGCTGTTGCTCATGTTGCTCATATTACAATCACTTCATTGGAAAAAGTAAAGTATCTGCTTGCATTCTAGAGATAATTGTGGGAAGGGAAAAAATGGGAATTTGATGATCCCTTTGAGATAAACAGTTATAAATAATGGGCTATAGGCTCCATTTACAGATAAAAACAGAAGCAGGAGAACACTATGCTAACTTGCTATGTATATCTAGTTTCACTGAGAGCTGTTACACTTGAAGAGCCAAAAGTGCCCCATAGTCATTAAAGGAACCAATAAACCATTATTTTTTTGCCTTTTAATGTTCTTTACATCATCAGCAGCTGTATGTCAAACAAAATGGAATATCAAGCAGAATGGTGGCTCTCATTTTCTTCAATTACATTAACAGAACATGACTACAGCATTTCTTACATGAAGTTGAGAGCGATAAAAAAAAGTTGAGAAAATGAAGTCTGCAGAGGAACAATAATAAGAGAAAATTGCAATTTTTAATTTTCCCCAATGAGCTGAACTCTCTTCATTGTGTATAACTCATGGTGACACAGACCTCAGTATATAGAATCTCTTCTAATGGAAAAATTCCTTAGCTGGCCAGTCCTTATTTTACAAACGCGTTCTTGATCTTCTGTTCTTTCCTCCCAAAGTTTTAAGTTAGTGATGTTAATGATATAGTTCGTATATTTTTGTAATGGTCAGGTACTTGCCAACTACTCAACGGTGATTCCTTAGATCGGTGTTTTGAACAAGTTGCTGGGAACATGTGTCTGTGTGTGTATGCCTCTCTATTAAGAAGCCATGGGAGTCAACAGAAAGCAGAAGAAATAGAAGGCAAACTTAGGGAATATTTTCATCAGCAACTAAGCCAACACAAGGGTTCTCTGGTGGCAAAAAAAGACAGCTCTACTTCATTCTGCCCTTCTACTCTGCACTTGTGAGACCCCATCTGGAGTACTGTGTCCAGCTCTGGAGTCCTCAACAGAGAAAGGACATGGAACTGTTAGAACGGGTCCAGAGGAGGGCCACAAAGGTGACAGAACACCTCTCCTATGAGGACAGGCTGGGAGAGCTGGGGCTGTTCAGCCTGGAGAAGAGAAGGCTCCGGGGAGACCTTCTAGCAGCCTTCCAGTATCTGAAGGGAGCCTACAGGAGAGCAGGAGAGGGACACTTTGTCAGGAAGCATAGTGATAGGACAAGGGGTAATGGTTTTCAATTGGAAGAGGAGAGATTTAGATTGGATATTAGGAAGAAATTCTTTCCTGTGAGGGTGGTGAGGCACTGGAACAGGTTGTCCAGAGAAGCTGTGGATGCCCCATCCCTGGAAGTATTTAAGGCCAGGCTGGATGGGGCTTTGTGCAACCTGGTCTAGTGGGAGGTGTCCCTGCCCATGGCAGGGGGGTTGGAACTCAATGATCTTCAAGGTCCCTTCCAACTCTAACCATTCTATGATTCTATGATCCCATTCCAGTCTTGGCCAACTGGTTAGTACTGGTTCCAGGTTTTCATACCTTACTCCTTAAGGTATCAAAAGGTACTCACTTTCTTGCTGGGCTAGATTTCTAAGTGAGTTGACTTAGCTTAGGAGAGCTATAGTGGGTGCCAGAAGCAGCACACGTTATACAGGAGGAACACATGGCCAGAAGAGAAAATGGGAAGGTGAGAAAGAGAACCTTCCCCTTTTGGTACTGGCAATCTATTATGCCAGCTCTTGTGAAACCACACTCTATGGACATTCTCCTCATCTTTCCCCTGCAGTCAACAGAGAGGCAGACAGCATCCGCTAGGAATGATTCAGAGCAATAGCCATTATTCTCTCTGAGTCACCATTTGGAGGAGTTGTTTCCCCATATATTATAAGGGAGTCTGGAGAGCATACTTTGTTGCTAGGCAAACTCTGCATTTGTGAAATGTTTTGCAGTCAAACCAGGTGGTCTGCAGTACTTGGCAGATTTATTTGTAGTGTTACTTTGCAATTATTCCCTAAAATTTTACATTAAATTTAACAGGTGATTATGATCCACCACCAGCACTAAGAGAACAACAGTAGTTGTTCAATGCTCCAAGATGCTGAGTGTGCATTACTAACCTGACAGAAGACCATCCATTTTTTCCTGCTGGGCTAGATTTCTGCTGGCTTAGTAAGTTGAACTGGCTCAGGAATCCAAGGATATTCAAGGACAACTAGAGCTGGCAGGAGCAAGCTGAATGGATAAGGTGGATAAGGGGAGCAGAACTGAAGGTGGTCTGTTAGCAATGGGCTGTTAGGTCAGGTCACCCTATCCCACAGGAAGTCATGGAATATAAAGACTGGTCTAACTTTTAAATGAGAACAAGGTCTAACACTCATTCAACAAATGGCCAAACCAGCACAAAGTAACCTGGAACAGCTGCAAGTTCTCACTTAAGCTTTCACAGTGTTATACGACAAGAAAGTGGCAGGTCTGAGAACACAATCTAAGAGTCCCTCTCATGGGCCTCCCTCTTGCCTTAGACTTCCCTCCCTTTTCAACCAGCCTGTGGTTTCTCTAATGACTGCCAGCAAGCCTTCCAGCTGTGCTAACTCCAGCGGTGATGCTGACATCCGTTTGCTAAGAACTGGACTGAGACCAACAGCTCCTTTTGTATCTCCCCACAGTCATTACTTCTTCTTCAGTATTGACTTGGATGAGATTCAAACCAGTTGCCTATGGGTGAAAGGTTCCTTCTCTCATCATGAATTCCAAGCTCCTTCTTTCCCCCAGCTTCCAGCTGTCACCTCCTATCCCTTTGTCCTCCCAGTGTCTTTCTTTGAACTTCTTGACCATTTTTAGCTGTCCCACAGTTCCAGCACTTTGTGCCTATTCAGCCTTCTGATCTCCAAAAGCTGCCAGTACTTGTTTCTTTGTCCTTCCTGCTTAAGGCTATTTCTTTTTGCTCTTGAGCTAGCCTGCTCTTCTATTTCTTTTTCTCCGTTTTCAGCACCACTGGCACCAGTCTCTATTTCTATGACAATCCAATCTAGCCTTCTGTCTCTTGGTCCCAGAGTCTCTTCTGTCACTGTTTCACCAGACTCAATGTAGCTATTTATTCTGCTTCCTCACTTCTTAGTTCAAGTGCTATGCACCCAGGTTCCCTAAAAGTTTTGGGCTTTTAAGTACAAAAAATCAGGTACCTAGCCAACAGCAGCTGAAAACACAAAAAATAGAAGTTGCTGAATGCTCCAGAGAAACAGAAAAGATAGGACATAAGAAGGTTAGACTGCAGTGAGTAGAAAACCAACAGGGTGTATCTGAGGTAAAAAGGTAATATGGATCCACCTTGCTTGCTGAGATATATGGCCAGTTAGCTTCAGTACAAATTTGCGCAAACTCAGTTTTCTCTCCAGGACCTGAGCTACTGTAGCTGTGCAGCCACAGGGTTCCACTGTAACGTAGTCACAGAGTCACAGCCTTAGGCTGACACAAGGTGGCCTCCATCACTCACATTCAGAACAAACTAACATACAGCACCAAGCACTTACCTATTCTCCCTGAACACAAGTGAAACCATACTGTTCTATTATTCTAAGGGTGGTGGAGCACTGGAACAGGTTGTCCAGGGAGGTGGTTGAGGCCCCTTCCCTGGAGATATTTAAGGTGAGGCTCGATGAGGCCCTGGGCAACCTGGTCTAGTTGGGGGTGTCCCTGTGACAGTGGGGATGTCAGACTAGATGACCTTTGAAGGTCCCTTCTGGCCTGGATGATTCTATGATTCTGTGATTCTATGATTCTATCAGTCACCACTTACACGTGTACACATGGGTGCACATATAGTTATCCTCTTCTTTCAATAGGCTTGTGTTGCACCTTCCGACTTCTGGCTCTGCCTCTGCAAACATGGCAGAAAAGCTGGACCATCTCCATCCTTTGTCTATGACCAAGGTGGCCCACAAAGACAATGGGCCTGTCAGCCTGATGTCAGTGCCTGATAAAGTCATGGAACTAATCATCTTCAGTGCCATTATGCGGTGCATGAAGGACACCCAGGTGATCAGGACCAGTCAGCACAGGTTCATGAGGGCCAGGGCCTGCTTGACAAACACAATCTCCTTCTATGACAAAGTGATTTGCTTGGTGGATGAGGGAAAGGCTGTGGATGTTGTTTACCTGGACTCTAGTAAGGCCTTTGACAGTCTCCCACAGTATCTTCCTGGAGAAACTGGCTGCTCATGGCTTGGATGGGAGGATTCTCCACTGGGTTAAAAACTGGCTGGAGGGCTGGGCACAGAGTGTGGTGGTGCATGGAGTTAAATCCAGATGGCAGCTGATCCTTAGTGGTGTCTCCTAGGGCCTGGTATTGGGGCTGGCTCCCTTTAACATTTTTATCAATGGTCTGGACAAAGGGTGCACCCTCAGTAAGTTCGCAGCCAACAACAAGTTGGGTGGGAGTGTCAACCTGCTTGAGGACATTGAAGTGCTGGTGCAGGTCCAGAGAAGAGCAAGAAAGCTGGTCATGTGTCTGGAGAGTAAGCCTTTTGAAGAGAGGCTGAGGGAGCCAGGGTTGTTCTGCCTAGAGAAAAGAAGGCCAAAGGAAGACCTTATGGCTCTCTACTACTACCTGAAGGGAGGTTGTGGAGAGGCAGGGCTTGGTTTCTTCTCCCAAGTTACAGGTGGACAAGAGGATGTGGCTTCAAGTTGCACCANTTGGGGCAGACTGGCTGGAGAGCTGCCTGGCAGAAAAGGACTTGGGGGTGTTGGTCGACTGTTGGCTGAGCCAGCAGTATGCCCAAGTGACCAAGAAGGCCAACAGCGTCTTGGCCTATATCAAGAACAGCATGGAGAGTAGGAGTCAGGAGGTGATCGTCCCCCCATACTCAGCACTGGCGAGGCCCCATCTCAAGTACCATGTCCAGTTTTGGGCCTCTTACCACAAAAAAGACATTGAAGTGCTGGTGCAGGTCCAGAGAAGAGCAAGAAAGCTGGTCATGTGTCTGGAGAGTAAGCCTTTTGAAGAGAGGCTGAGGGAGCCAGGGTTGTTCTGCCTAGAGAAAAGAAGGCCAAAGGAAGACCTTATGGCTCTCTACTACTACCTGAAAGGAGGTTGTGGAGAGGCAGGGCTTGGTTTCTTCTCCCAAGTTACAGGTGGACAAGAGGATGTGGCTTCAAGTTGCACCAGAGGAGGTACAGATTGGATATAAGGAAAATTTTTTACACAGAAAGGGTTATTAAGCATGGGAATGGGCTGCCTAGGGAGGTGGGTGACGCACCATCCCTGGAAGTATTCAAAAGATGGGTTCACACAATGCTTAATGACATGGCTTAGTGATGGTAGTTTTTGCTTCTTTTTTTTTTTTTTTAATCACAGTTAGCTTGATGGTTGGACTAGATGTTCTTAAAGATTGCTTCTAACCTAGACAATTCTATGATTCTATGACTTGGCAGTGTTAGCATTCGCCACCACAATTACATTCTAGCATTTTGAGCATTCTGGTTTTGATTCATGACCTTTGCTACCTAGTGTCTAAATGGGGGCTAATCATCTCATTATCAGGAAAACTGTCTTGCTTTACACCTCCCCACTCTGTTCACGTGTATGTGAACACAGTATTTTATCCAAATGAACACAATATTCTAGACTAAAATTGAGCTATCCTCATCATAATTAAATTTATATTTTTTTCAGAACTATAAACTCATTACACGAATAAGGCCCCACTTGCAATCAAATTATTTAAATGTGTGGATTTGCCAAGTAACTTCATTACCATACGTAACTCATCACCAATACATACTGTACATTTCATTCAAAAGATAAATTATGTAGGTTATACGATAATATCTTGACACTCAGATGTGATTTAAGCAAGTTCATGGCTGAGTTTAGAAATCAAATTCAAATCAGGTGCACACATCTTTTTCTAAGGACTGAGGACCATATGGCAAACAGCTAGACTCTAACATATATTGATATCACATACCTTGAGGCTCTTACATAGCCACAAGGAGTGGTTGGTTAAGATCAACGTATTGCTATTGTGTATCGCAGCTGTTTCTCAAGCTATCACCTCTTTCTAACTCATCCTCCAGCTTGTTCTTGGGTATTTCAGGAGTTAAGTATTTCACAGTACTTCCAATGAATCTGAAAATTACCAAAGTAAGAAGGTTTCCAGGATGGGGAAGGAGAATTCTCAAATTAACCCACTCACTTCTTCAAATGTTTTGTTTTGAAACCATGATTTTAGCCTGGAGTAAATTCATTAAAATAACACAGATTCCAATTGGAATTGGGCAAAAATAACTCCCTTTTCTGACATATATTATGATGTTCCTTAAGGAGCATGAGTTTGCTCCCTTAAAAGAAACTTGAAGTATTAGGCGTATGACAAATGTTACATGAGATGAGGTTATTTTGGTGATTTCAGAATGCAAGAGGTTATCTCCTGGAGCACTGGCTGTTCCCTCGCCTTGCCTATTAGGTTCTTTCTAGCAGAACTGGCTTCAGATCAGAAAAATCCAGTCCCTCTTGGATAGAAACTTCCCACAAGTTTGTACATGAGTTATGTGGTCTTTGTGGCAAATGAAGGACATAAAGGACAACGAAGGGATGCTGCACATCCAGATCCTACAGGCTAAACAAATATCAGCTACATACTTAGAAGACTGGATTTGTTATGAAAATAGTCATCATCAAATCAACTCTACATAAATTACCCCAAAACCACAGATACAATATGGGAAATTAAAAAAAAAAAAAGAACAAAACAAACACCTACAGATTGTTATAATTTGAAAATTAATTCTATTTTAGATTAGCACTTTACTGATTTGATAATGTTTAATGATATTTAATGTTCTACAGTATGTTCTTTCTAAAACATAAACTTGTTAAATGAATGAACACACCATGTAGTTATTGGGATAATTATTAGGAAAAATACACTTAAGACAAGAGCTGGCCAAAATTTAGGTTTAAAAATCATAGAATGTTTAGAGTTGGAAGGGACTTCAGAGATCAAGTTCCAACCCCTCTGCCATGGGCAGGGACACCTCCCACTAGACCAGGTTGCTCAAAGACCCATCCAGCTTGGCCTTAAACACGTCCAGGGATGGGGCATCCACAGTTTCTCTGGGCAACTGGTTCCAGTGCCTCACCACCCTCAAAGGAAAGAATTGCTTCCTAATATCTAATCTAAATCTCCCCTCTTCCAATTGAAAACCATTACCCCTTGTCCTATCACTACACTTCCTTGCAAAGGGTCCCTCTTCTTCTCTCCTGTAGGCTCCCTTCAGATACTTGTAGGTTGCTAGAAGGTCTCCCCGAAGCCTTCTCTTCTCCAGGCTGAACAGCCCCAGCTCTCTCAGCCTGTCCTCACAGGAAAGGCGCTCCATCCCTCTAATCATCTTTGTGCCCCTCCTCTGGACCCATTCCAACAGTTCTATGACCTTTCTAAGTTGAGGACTCCAGAGCTGGACCCAGTACTCCAGGCGGGGCCTCACAAAAGCAGAGGGGCAGAATCACCTCCCGTGACCTGCTGGTCAGGCTTCTTTTGATGCAGCCCAGGATATGGTTGGCTTTCTGGGCTGCCAGCGCACACCGCCAGCTCATGTTGAGCTTCACATCCATGCGCATTCCCAAGTCTTTCTCAGGGCTGCTCTCCAGCCATTCTCTGCTCAACCTGTATTTGTGCCTGGGATTGCCACGTCCCAGGTGCAGGACCTTGCACTTGGCTTGCTCAAACTTCATGCCATTTGCATTAGGCCATCTCTCAAGCCTGTCCAGGTCCCTCTGGATGGCATCCCTTCCCTCCAGTATGTTGACTGCACCACCAAGCTTAGTGTCCTCAGCAAACTTGCTGAGGGTGCATTCAATCCCACTGTCCATGTCTCTGACAGAGATGTTAAATAGCACTGGTCCCAGTACTGACCCTTGTGGGAAAAAATTTCCTTGCAAGCAATTTCAAAGGAAAAAAAAGCTTCTAAAAGAGGTCAATTTACATATTCTCTCATTTATATTAGGAATCCTTTTACTGTTAAAAAAAGAGAAGAGTTTCCTGTTAGCAATACTACTGTTTTCTCCAATTTTCTATTGGGGGCTGGTGTGTATGTAGATTTTATTATTTTATTTTATTATAATACCCATTGCAGAATATAAGTACATATTAAAGATCAATCTTCAGATAAAAGCAACACAGATGATGAAAGAAATGCATTTTAGCAAGATTAGTAAGTCCTAACCTCAAATAGGCTTCAATAATCACTATTCACATATTTAAATCTACACAAATTACATCTGTTTAAGTCTTCGGAATTATTATTTACTATAAACATAGTCCTTGAAAGAGGCCTTACCCTTTCACTTGGCAAAATTTCATGAATTGAAAGTTTCTTTAAAAAAAAACCATATATGATTCTGAAGGGTGAAAGGAAGCAAGTATTAGTAAGGCCATCTATTTTGTGCCAAATAGAAGCATTATGATTTGTTCTTAGAATTACCATATATTTCTCTGGGCAGTTCCTGGCAGCAGTAACTGATAATGGTTTTTCCAAAATGCAGTCAGACCATAGAAAATGTCAGCTGAGACAGAGTAATTTCAACACTCTGCATTGCTTTAGGACGTATGTTAATTTGATAATAAAAGCAAGGACTTATGTCTCAGTTTGCATTCACTATAGCCAGTAATTACTTTCTCTTGCCTCAGTCAGAGCACAATTGGACCCTTTGTGCAGCTAAAATGACAAATTATCATCCAGTTAAGAGCACTCATAATAGTAACTGAGGTCTTGCTAAACTTGACAGATACCATAAACAGCTAAAAGAGTAACAGCTGTATTAATATATTAACCACTGTTTTCGAAGAGTAAATTGAAGTCTTAATTTCTTCCTTGCATGTTCTATATGCACAGTATACTGAAAACCTTTTTGCTAAATTTGTAGTCAGTATGTGTTCACAACTGTAAATTAATTCAAATTATTAATGTTATGATTAAATGTTTGTCCAACAAATGAATTGTTTTGGCACATCAACATGAGCAAAATGGACTTAAAAAAATGTAACCTGTCTGATAAGAGCTAAACCTTTCACATCTCAGGCTAAAAACTGCAGTGTCAAGCTAGAACAATGTGAAGGAGCTAAGGCAGCAATAAAAAATGGCATGAGCATATAGGAATTCCCTTTGGAAATATCAAATATACAGTGCACTTCTTTGAAGACAAATATCCAGTGAAGAATAAAAAAGTCCTCTTCTGGAAATGTTTATGGATATAGCAGCTGATCCTTTGAGAAACCAGCTTTTCCATTGCTTTCAACGGGATTAGCCATGTAAAGGTTTTCAGCCTGAGAGCTCAAGTACTATGATTCCTGCCTGATTAAATGGACAGTTTCACATTTTTCTTACATCAAAGATTATGTGAAAATGTAGGTACTTACACAGTAAAATGATAGATAAAACACTTCCATCCACTGGGCCTCTCCAGGAAGTTGTAGACATCTCCCTGCGTACTAGTTTTAGTTAAATAACGGCTCTGGAAACACTTTGTTGTACAGGCCCTGTGGACTTCACTTTCTGTCACGGCTGCAGCCTTTGTGCCTTCCTCAGAGTTGCAGGGAACGCCAGATCCATTATTCACTGGGGTATCAGGATCCAGCGCCACGGAAGAATATTGCATATTGCTGGAATTCCCCCTGACTTCCAGCAATGTTGCAGATTTCCTATTTCCACCCAGACTGCTAAACTGGGAAGTGGAGCCTTGAACCTGTCCACAGAGGTTATGCATTGGGTGCCCAACAGTTTCTGCACTATTGCAGGACATTTTGTAACAATGCACAGGTATTAGTAACCCTGATCAATATTTAAAATTATAAAGAAGGTATTGTATGTCCTCCCTGCCCAGGGTGTTCTCCAGCAGCTGATAGGATGACTTTCTGCAGTTATCACGAAGCTCCTCTGTGACACAAGTGTGAGCTGTCAGCCTGTCACCTGCTGTCAGTCACAGCCTCTGAAATTAAAATCAGAAAAACATATCAGACAACAACACATGCTAGACATGAGAAGTAACAAAATATGCAAAGGAAAGAGGCTAAGACTTCTGGAGGAATAAAGAAAGTTAAGATTCAAAGTTACATTTGTTAAGAAGCAAGCTTAAAACCATTTGAATAGTGCAACACTAGTACAGCAGCAGAGTTCTCTTGAGAGTTGATTCTATGTTATTATTGTAATCTGAGCAGTTCTTGAAGTTTCCTGACTAGAGGTGAAACTGTGACAATTTTCTGCAATTTATAAACTTGCTGTTTCCGAAAACACATTAGATTGAGGTTTTGAACTTCATCACCTACACCTCAAAAGATCTTATCTAGGATGTCCGTGTTACTGAAAGATTCTAAGACTTTTTTCAGTCACTGCATTGGATCTGATCTTGTAGTCCACAGTACTCAGGAACAATTTTTTTTCAAGTGCAAAAAGAAGGATGCCATTATCCATAACTGTCACTGGGAGGTTAATGTTGTTACAAGATCAAAAACTTTTGGCTTGATTTTTGATTTTCTTTGATTTTTTCTTGATGTTTGTTGCTAACTTTGCTACTCTCAAGCAAGTACCTAGAGAAAATAGAATAGAAATTAAGTCTCTTATAGATCAAAATATATTTCATGGGGCAAACTTAAATTGCTGCTCATACACGGATAATTAGCAGCAATAATAATCATTTTGTGAGACTGAGAGCAGCTGGCTTTCTGAAGTGTCATTTTTTGTACTGCCTCATTTCTTACACACTGCCATGAAAACCCTCCTAATTTAAAATGCTCAGCAAAAATGAAAACATGAAAGTATTATGAAAATATGACAATATTAAAAGCATAACAAGAGGCAGCTTCAACTTCAAAGCACTGCCAATAGTAATGTCAAAATTATGTCTGTAATGTCATGTTGTAATGTGATGTACTGTGTTATCTTCAATATAAAACTCACATGGCTAACAGTTGCAGCTGACTGCTTCTCAGTCAGAAGATTCACACCCACATTTTAAGTTACTTTAGCCTCAGCAGGATAGAGCAATTTAGAGAGGCAATTTCAGCCTTCGCCCTCTCTTTTGAAGCAAAGTTACTTTTTGTTGTTGCTTAGAGATCCTCGTGCGCAGTGATGACCTCCCATTGTAGCACATCTGAACAGAGTCCTCTAAATTATCCCACAAAATATTTACGTGGAGTAGTGGACTTGTGACAATGTGCTCATTTCTTTAACGCTGCTCATGGTAAGGTGGACTGATGCATTTCTACATTAGTCTTGCAACAGACAGGACCTTCCCTCATCCATTCTCTTAACAATGAAAAGCTGGAGGGACCAAACACTAAAACACAAAGCTCTTCATCCTATTCAATCTACAACAAGAACATAAGAAACACCTATGTGAAGTACACTCCATAGCATTCACTTCAGGGTGCAGCTGCTACCCAGCAGTTACCAAAAAAGCTACCTGAAACATATTCACTAACCTGCTTAATCAAAATGGGAATTCCTCCACAGTCAGACGTAAAACACAGAAAAAACTGAAACCAGCTGGCAAACAGTACCTACTTTCTCTTGTAATGTACCCTTCTTCTGTGCTGCTCCCCCAGCTCCATACCGCAGGCTCCCTGGATACAACCAGGGAGAAGAGCTGCATCCTGACTCTGCCCCCAGCTTATCAAATCCCACCCCAAGCAAAGCAGGGTCCCTCCCTTTTATCTGCCTTATATGGCTGCCCTGGGGGAAGGCAGAGAAAGAACTGGGGAACCGTTTTGACAGTTTCAGAGAGGAGTTACTTCTGCTTCTTCCTGCTGTCAAAACCAGCAATCATAAGCAACAGCTTAATTTTGCTGAGGATTGTCCTCTGCTTCCTCCCAGTCCACTTCTTATCTGCATACACTTAATAGCAATGGGTTAAGAGTGGCATTTCCTTACTTCACGTCCTTTAAAAAATTGAATTAGGTGTTGCTTGCAGCTAGCTGGTGGCTCTGCAGCAGGCTTTTATAGTAAGTCTGAAAGGCATCTTTAATTTTTTTTTTTCAGTTGAAGTTTTGGCAAAACCAAAGGCAGCGCTTCATTCTGCTACATTAAATAACAGAAAATCATGTTGCTACCTTTCTGAACTGTGGCTTGCTTTTTTTTTCCTAAACTAATTTGGGGTGGAAGAGAATCCCAAACATAACCATTCCAGCATCAAATTCATCATTTCATTGATGAACTTTCTACCAGGGAAGGAGAAGGTGAATACTACTCTCTCTCATTTTCTCCCTTTTGTAATAGAAAATAGACTATTGTCCAAAACACCACCATTCTGAATGTGAGTTGTTTCCTGCTTTTCCCACAGCCACATGGCTGAGTATGAAACAGAGGGAACATCATCTTTTGTTTTGGCAGGGGGAAAAGTGTTGCCATTTTAGATGATCTTCAACTATTATCATAATTGTTCATCTAAAATCTCAGGTCCTCTAGTCCAACCTCCCTGCCATCACAGGGATACCCTCAACTAGACCAGGTTGCCCAGGGCCTCATTGAACCTCACCTGGAATATCTCCAGGGAAGGGGCCTCAACCATCTCCCTGGGCAACATCTTCCAATGTTCTGCCACCCTCAGAGTAAGAACTTGTTCCTAATATCCAATCTAAATCTGCTCTTCTCCAACTTAATGCCATTGCCCCTCGTCCTGTCTATGCAGGCCTTTGTAAACAGACTCTCCCCTACAGACTCTTCCTGCAGGCCCCCTTCAGGTACTGGAAGGCTGCTATTAGGTCTCCTTGGAGCCTCCTCTTCTCCAGGCTGAACAACCCCAGCTCCCTCAGCCTATCCTCGTAGCAGAGATGTTCCAGCCCTTTGATCATCTTTGTGATCCTCCTCTGGACCTGTTCCATCAGGTCCATATCCTTCCTATATTGAGGGCTCCAGACCTGCACACAGTACTCCAGGGGGGGGGTCTCATCAGAGCAGAGCAAAGTGGCAGAATCACCTCTCTGGATCTGCTGGCAACACATCTTTTGATGCAGCCCAGGATGTGACTGGCCTTCTGGGCTGCAAGTGAGCACTGCCAGCTCACTTGCAGTCTTTCGTCCGTCCACACTCCCAAGTCCCTTTCTCCAGTGATGCTTTCTAATACCTCATCCCCTAGTCTGTATTGATGGCAAGGGTTGTTCCAGCCCAGGTGCAGAACCCTGCACTTGCTCTTGTTGAACCTCACAAGGTTCATCTGGGTCCACCTCTCCAGCCTGTCCAGGTCCCCCTGGATGATGTCCTGTCCCTCTGGTGTATTGACAACACCACACAACTTGGTGTCATCTGCAAACTTGCTAATGGTGCATTCAATCCCTCTGTCTATATCATTGATGAAAATGTTAAACAATACTGGTCCCAGCATGGGCCCTTGAGGGACACCACTTGTGACGGCTCTCCAGCTTGACCTCAGGCCATTGGGCACTGCCCTCTAGATGCGACCATCCAGCCAGTTCCTTATCCACTGAACACATAATGCTCTGCAACTGCACATATACAAAAGTGTGTCTTTTATGGCTGGCCTCACTCATCTCACATTTAATCTTGATGTGCCTGATGCAGCCCGCATGCTCAGAGCATATCTACCTGACACTGACAGCACTGTATTTAGCACTAGGCCCAGGAAGAATGAGAACTTATAACCAGGAGGCCAGAATGGGGAGGCACAGAGAAATGTCTGGTTTTGAGATGCAGATTTAAACCCCTTATTGCCAAGGAGACACTTCTCAGGAAAGTATCACAAGGTGGTACCCTTTTTCTATTGGTACCACTGTAACTGTCTCCTCTGGGGGCTGTATTTTAGAAGAGAAGTATTAAGCAGTCATGCAAGTAACATAAAGGAATAATATGGAACCCAAATGTTAGAAAATATTTTGAATGGTAAATAATAGATGAGGTTTGAGAAACATTCCCATGCTCCTCTGTCCATTTCAACTTCCATTCTCAAAATCTACACTTTCTGCATACAGTGCCCTTAAACATTTGTAAATCCACTTCCTGTACTGGCTGCCTAAAAGTCAGACACCACTGAGTGCCGTGTACTGTTTTGGTTTAGCTACAGAATCTTTTTCTAGCAATGATCACACCAAGACACAAATTCACCATGTTGTGTGGCTTGAACTGGTTGTGCCAGGCTCCTGTAAGGGGCAAAATGCCAATCACTGCTTTCTGCTTGACCCTCCCAGCAGGGTGAGCCAACAGTCTTATAGTGGACTCTAAACCAAAACTTATAGTGGGTAATTAGGGATCTTGGAATGCAGTATAGGCTAATGCCCCAAGTTCATATAACAGTACTGTCTCACTTTTAATTTCTGAACTGCAGGTTGAAGATGTGGTAACAACTTTCTTGCAAATATCTTAGATAGTTCAAATGTCTGTAGAGCATTTTGCCATCCATGTAATGTGCATGACTATTATTTTTCACGTGGATGTACTCAAGACGAATTAAGACTATTTGGACTTGGGTACTGTGATTTTTGAATAGCAGACTATGACACTTTTCACTTGCAAAAGCTTGGTATCTAAAATATATTGTAGCATTTTGTTACACAGGCGATCAGCTAAAGTACTAAATTGCCTTTTATTTATGTAGGCACAGCTTCATTATTTTATTATTAATATAGATAGTTTAAAGGCTGACTGCTTGACTCAGAGTAGCACTTAACAATTCTGTAAATCCCTCATCCTATATGGAATTGCTGTAAGAAATTAAGAAATTATGACTCCTTTAAGTGATGCAGATTTTTTTAACCATTCAAACTGAAAATAAAATGTTACTGGACAGAAATGCAAGTTCTTTAAAAAATGCCTGAAATTAGTAACAGCTGCGATGTGAAGAAAATGTTGGTTTCCTATAAGCTAAGCTAGATCTTCTATTTTAAAGCATGGTTGTTATGCTGACTCTAATTAAATAAATTTTATCTACCTGGTGGAAATATGAATTAAGCCACATGACACTATAGGAGGAACTAGTACCAACATCCAGATCTGTTTGTGTGTTCCCACCAAACTCATCCTTTTCATTTTTTGAAATTTCATCAAAATTGCAAGCATATGGACTGATATTTTCTTTCTGAAGTCTCTGTCTAATTCTGGTTTTGACTGGTTAAAAAGCTGTTTGGCAAAATTTGACCTTAAAGACAGGAAAAATAGCTGGCTCTTTTAAAATAAAACACCTGGCAACAGACGCAGCAATCCCAAACTGAAACCAATTTTATGATATGGTATTGCCCACAAATGCAGTTCCTGTGTTTGTCCTCAGCCAACAGGAATGGCAAGAGGAGGAAAGCGCCATTGCTGGTGTATTGAAACCCCACTTGGACAGATTCTCTCCAGAGCGCTCTCCAGAGCACGGAGGGATTCAGCACCCTGGAGAGGGCCAAGGGATCCCGCCCAGCGAGCCCCCATCTTTCCCTCACCATCCCCGGCACCCTCCGAAAATTACACTCACCCACCAGAAATTAACTGAGAGGGAACCCAAATCATGTTGAACTCCCACAGACACGTACAAGGCATTTGCAGTGCAGGCTGGCAGCCCAGAAAGCCAACCCTATCCTGGGATGAATCAAAAGAAGCGTGACCAAGAGGTCATGGGGGGTGATTCTGCCCCTCTGCTCTGCACTCATGAGATTCCACCTGAAGGACTGTGTCCAGCTCTGGAGTCCTCAACAGAGAAAGGACATGTGGAAATGGGTCCAGTAGAGGGCCACCAAGTTGATCAGAGGGATGGAGCACCTCTCCTACAAAGACAGGCTGAGGGAGCTTGGGCTATTCAGCCTGGAGAAGAGAAGGCTCTGGGGAGACCTTCCAGCAACCTGCCAGTATATAAAGGGAGCCTACAGGAGGGGGAACTCTTTGTCAGGAAGTGTAGTGATAGGACAAGGAGTAATGGTTTTAAATTGGAGGAAGGGAGACTTAGATTAGATATTAGAAAGAAACTGTTTCCTGTGAGGGTGGTGAGGCACTGGATCAGGTTGCCCAGAGAAGCTGTGGCTGCCGCATCCCTGGAAGTGTTTAAGGCCAGGCTGGATGGGGCTTTGAGCAACCTGGTCTAGTAGGAGGTATCCCTGCCCATGGCAGGGGGGCTGGAACTGAATGATCTTTAAGGTCCCTTCCAACTCTGACCATTTTATGATTCTATGGCATGCAGAAGAGCTCCCACATCATGCCCCTCACAAGTGAGCAAGATACATGTACAAAGTTTTCTTTAGCTAGTCCTGTTAAAAGAAGGGAACTCCTTTTTTCAAAACAGTTTTTCAGATTAGTTTGCTTAGGAAACTGGGCTAGCACATGGACTAACACTTTCGAGCTCCTGTCCTTATTTCTGTTTGCTCTCAAATCAGTGACTTACATCATTAAAGAGGTCTGGGCTAGTATGTCCTTATACAAGGTGAGTGAATCTGTGGGATGTTGAATTTCACTACAGAAAGAATCTCTGATACATGTGCCTATGACAGGGGTACCAGGAGAGTATGGGACAAAACAGGTAGTAGCGTTGTGAGTAGAGAACAGTGTTCCCAAATCTGACCCTGCAAAATGCTTCAATGGCTTGTGTGATGCATTATTTTTAAATATGGCACCATTTATGAACACAAAAAATTGAATTAGAAATGTTGAAAACTGTTTCTTTAAACTGGTCCTGTCTGGTGGTTGTTCAGGATGTGTGAAATTATCACTTTGTTAGAGAGGTCAGGCAGAAGATGGACATAAGCCTTTCAGATCAGGCGAGACCCCCCTGCCATCTCTTCAGGTCATATCAGTTTGCCATCTGCCCCAACAGGCAGCTGCCTGTTCCACTTAGCTTCCAGTCAAGTTTAGCAACAACAAATCCACTCAAAGGCCAGCAGGGGCACCTATGCATGATGCCTGGACAAGGTTCCTGTCCAAGAACAGAAACTGTTAAGCTTTTCACTCACTGAGATGCAACCCAGGAAAGAAATGTCACCTGTCTCCCTTAGGACTAGTGTTATGAACAACTTGTCCTTTAAGGGAACATTCCCAAAGCAGACTTAAAATCTTCTGACATCATTGGTTATAACAGCAGATAAATCCTTACATTATGAAGATATGAGAAGAGTGACTGCTTCCTATGGTTATATATTTTACATCTTTCTCTAGACAAATTTATAACTACTATATGGTTCATGATGAGGAAAGATTAGCAACAGAAAGAATTGGTTTTATTCAATGTTAGCTCTCTGGTTTTGTGCATTTTTTTCTTGTGTGCCACCAGTTAAGTAAAACACCCATTTCTAAGTCAACGCTGTCCTTATTTCACAAAAGACCTTACTTATATAACTATCTTAAGGACCTTAGACAACATGAAAGTAAGACAATAAGACAATAATTACTATTAAACCAGCATATTATCTCCAGGCAAGATTCGATATTCCTAATATACTTAAAGAAGGAATACGGTGGAGGGAATAAATGTATTTGTTCTCACACAAAACATCATAATTTTCAGGATCTTTATTCTGAATTTTTCTCTCATTTTTATGAGTTCTGCTGGATCAACAGTGGTCCAATGCTCATATCTTAATAAATGCACACATTTCCATTTCTTTTCTTCTCAACTTTCATCAAGAACATTGTGCACTCAGCTTATTTTTTTTTTTAATTTATTTTTTTGTGTGAAAAATCTCAGACAAGTAAACTACTTTTGTGGCTTAACTATCATTCCACACTCTTTCAGGATGAATCTCACTTTTCCATGAAGAATATACACTCTGTGCCTCTTACTTCTACCAGTTTCTTATCTTGGTATCCTGTTGGTGCTTTACGTTGTCTCCCGCTACAAGGAGTGTGGGGAGATAAAAACTGGAGAATCAGGGGAAAGAGTTGACAAAGGAGTATGATTTCCTCTGTAGGAAGGAACCATGAAAAGTACTGATTTCCATGACTTTTGCACTATAGTTTAGCCAAGTTTCAAGTGTACTAATTTCTATCAGACAGATGCTGTGCCAATGCCAATGTGGGCTGTACGTGCTCTGGAAGGAGACGTCGCTCTCACTTGAACAGAGCTGTGATCTGTTCGGTTAATAGCTGTATGGTAAAGACAATGTTGGGCCTGGTAAAATGAGATCTGATGCTCAAGAGTGCAAGAGGTCCTCAGCAGAAAGGAAATAACTCTGGGGTGTCATGGTTTCAGGCATCATTGTTCTTGTCCTCACTGAGCACACCATTAATCACACACCAGGACAAAACAAGGGGGACAAAGCATGCAACCTTGCTAGTTATACTGTCATTCCAGTAAGCTTCTGGAAAGAAAGGAATTGGTAAATTTATGTATTGAGAATAAGGAGAAGTTTATGTTATAAACTGCATTTTCTGCCTGTGCATTTTATGCTGATTAAGAAAATTTTGTTATTGAGAGACAGCATCTTAGGGTCCTGTTCCTGTTTGTCATTTTAAGCACTATTGTAAGTCAATCAATAATTATAATGCATTCCGTGAGAGTTATTCTTTACAATGTTGAAGCCAAATCCTGTTGATCTCCTATTATTCTACCTGGACAACAGAGAACATCCTGGTGTGCAGTTTAAGGTTTGATTGGTCTTTAAGTTTAGTGCTCTTTAACAGGCCAGCAGAATTCTTGAACTAATTATAGTCATAGTATATTTTCTTAGAAACTCATAGTTTTTTTAATACCTGGATAAATAAAAACAGTAAATAATTTGTATGAACTAAAATAAATAGCTACCACATAGGGCAAACTGCTGATGTGCTTATGTTTCATTAAAGGAAGACAAAATTAGCGCTTGAAATATCGTACCTATTCTAACTGATGATGAGGTATCAGATAGCAGTCATGGAGAGCCTTCAAATAATAAGAGACAATATAAATTCTTCTACAGTGAACCTCAACTGTTACTTGATTCCTATCTCCAATTATATTAAGTGTCTTAGCATTGTTTTATTGGGCTTGTTTAAATCATTAGTGATGCACTGGAGGAGAAGGATAATGTTATCGGTACAGAATACCATTGAAAGTGGATGCATATAACAAGTATATATGAACATACTGATTAAAATATAACTATTGCTTCAGAAGAAACTTTTTGCAGAGAAGCTGCATGTTTTAACTGAAGAGAGAGTTTGGAAAGATGACAATGATCCTTTAGGATAAGTATAGTTGTAAGTTTTTACATTTACATGTATGAATTTAAAATGTCAAATGACATCCTATTAATTTTAGTTAAAGATTTCCATAAAACTTTTTTTTTTTTCTGCAGGCTGTTGGCTCCTTTATACAACCTTTAATTGATTATCAAGTTAATCCAGTTAATCTTAAGAAACTGCAGTGTAAATTAGCAATGTGATCAATGGCTACAGCTGATATTGAAGAGACATAAACTAGACTCGAAGTTCATAATGTAACAGATCCATGTTACCTTCTATTTCTGTACTAATCTGGAGTCTGAGGCAGTAAGTATTCTGAAATTATACATCTCATTCCCAAAACAGAGAATATACTCAGAAACAAATCTCCTATATCTTACTTCCATCTGTAATTTTTTAAACCCAGGTGTCTATTACTCTCCTTGGTATTTCCAAATTCTTTACTTATTCTAGAGTACTTAGCATGCGTGAACATGAGCAACATGACTAGAAAGTCAGGCTTCAGTATTTGTTATCTATTTTGCATATATCTGAAGAGTATAATCACAGAGAGACTGGCCAAGTGCATTCCCACTGTGTTCCAAGCAATCAAATTAATTCAGGTTAGCTTAGATTTAGTATAGGCAGAGGGCATACAGCTAGCTGATAATTACCGTGCCACTGCTCTGTGCACTCAGAATGTTAACCAGGTGTGGGATTAAATCACAGAAGTAAACTCCATCATTCCCCAGTAAATTTTTTCCTTTCTGCATGATTAATGTGAAATTGAATCTGACTAGGAAAATTAAAGAGAAACTACCCCAATTAACAGAGAGGACAGAGCCCTTGTAAATGCTGACTTTTTCACTATAGTCATGCTAGTCATGGATGGGAAATCACAAAAATGGAAAGAGGCAGAAAAAACCAGTAACATAATCTATTAAGCTATATGCAGTAAACACCTATTTATCTTACATCTCCAACACTCTTCTGCTCCTCTGAGCTTTTAAATAACGTGTGTTCTTCCTTCTCCAAGTGACAAGAGTCAACAAGGAGAGGTGACATGCTGGAGCTTGTTCTCACCAACAAGGAAGGACGAGTGGGGAGTGTGAAGCTCAGTGGTAGCCAGTGTGGTCAGCAGGTCATGGTGATTTTGCCCCTCTACTCCACTCTCATGAGACCCCACCTGGAATACTGTGTACAGGACCCTAACACACGAAGGACATGGACCTGTTGGAATGAGTTCAGCAAAGAACCACAAAGATGATGAGATAGTTGGAGAACCTCTCCTATAAGGACAGGCTGAGAGAGTTGGGCCTCAGCCTGGAGAAGAGAAGGCTCTGGGGAAACCTCATAGCAGCCTTCCCATATCTAAAGGAAGCCTACAGGAGAGATAAGGGGCAAGGGGGTGGGGTGGGTAGCCTTTATTAGGAAGTAGAGTGATAGGATGAAGAGTAACAGTTTTAAATTGAAAGAGGGTTGAGGGTGAAGCACTGGAACAGGTTGCCCAGGGAAGTTGTGGATCCCCCATCCCTGGAAGTGTTCAAGACCAGGCGGGATGTGGACTTGAGCAACCTGGTCTAGTGAGAGGCATCCGTGTCCATGGCAGGGTCTTGAAACTAGATGATATTTAAAGTTCCTTCCCACTGTAACCATCCTATGTTTCTATGATTCTTCTTCACCATATATCATTTTTACACAAAATCATAGTTTCAAATAAAAAAGAAGCGGCTTCATTTGTACTGCAACTTTTCAAACCATGTACGCGTCTCAACATAAAGGAAGAACAACATTTGTATGCTAAAGTATACCAAAAATGCATCCTGAGATAAGTTTGTGAGGCCAGTCTGTAGGTCTCTTGATTTCAAGTTAATACACTTGTAAGGGGATCATTATAGCAGTAGTGTTAGGAATATCCATTGAATCTCAAAAGGTTTCTCTGCAATAGAATTAAGCTATTGCCATGAAAAAAACATTCAGATGAAGCATTTAGTTACAAAACTAGAGATTACACTTTTTGTTTTTCCTTAAGATTTCTGGAAATGCTAGCTAGGATGAAAAAAGATTAAATAAAAAACCCACCACATATATGTATTAATTGAACAGTAACATCTCCCAAAAATAGTTACAAATAGCAACAAACTATTTTATCTGTGTAGCAGTTTTTAATAACTAGTGAGGGTACCCGAAAAAAAAAAAAAAGAGAATTACTGAGAAAAGTACTGCAAAAGTATTGCACTTTTGGTTTTGTCTCATGGTCACTTCTAAGAAAACCGGTTCTTTATTATCTGCATCTATTTCTAAGGTTTTATTTTCACTATGCAGTTTTAAAAATAACATTACTTTCTCATTTATTCTGGGGCTAATAATGATGGACTTACATCCTCACAGAGAAATAATAAAAAAGAGCAGAGGAAACACTGAATAACAAGAACAGCTTTTCATGCAAACAACATAACATTTAAATCCAGGAAAGAATAAGAAATGTGTTACTTTAAACAGTTTCCTTTGCACATACAAATACTAGCACTGGCAGGTTTTACTCTGCTTTTGTTTTCTAGGAAGACAGCTCTGACTAAGTGGACTGGATTTTTTAGGTATACATCTGTCAGAGAAGCCAGACAAGATGAAACAGAGAAAGAGAATCCCGATGGAAGACTCTGAGCAAACCTTGGTGGCTGTAGAGATCCTGCCCATTCTAGTGCACATCCTAGCCTACTCATACAATTCTCAATTACTGTAACATCAGCAGTTTTCATAGTATCACTAAAACAAACAAATGATAACAGATGGTGATGAATTAGCTGCATAGAATGAGTTCAACAAAGACACTCTGGATCTGAGACACTTCAGTCCAGTTTTGTCCACCTTTTTGAAATCTGGGACTGTATTTAGCTTGGCTGAGTCAAGGAAATCTAAACAAAGAAATCTGTGATAAGACACAATTCGATCTGTTTAAAAGTAGGCATAGAAGAGAGGCTGCCTTGACAGTAAGTACTCTGGAGGAAGTTGGAATACTTGAAAACTGTTTACTCTAGCAACTAGAATATCCCATAAATGTTTCTTTTAAAAACCATTCTGAAATAGACCACTTCATGTTCACTTCTTTAGTAAAATCTTACACAGGCAGCAGTCTGAACAGGGACCATTCTTCTGAAAGGTGACATTTAAACAGTACTTATGACTAACTAGATTCTTTTTAGGAAAAGCATGAGAAAATTGGGGAGGATTTGAAAAAAAATCAGTAACTTTTGATACTGCAGCCAAACATGCAAGTGGCTTATGCTGAAGCCATTAAACAGGAACTCCTAGCTAACACAAAACACCTGCTGCTGGATCTTGTTGTGGTACTGGCACTAAAACCTTTCAACAATAAAAGATCCCTTCTTATGTTACTCTAATGTGGAAAATAAGATAAAATTCAGTGTCTTCTAAGTAAGAACATTCTAGTGAGAATATACAACAGGACTTCAGAAAGTCAGCAAGGCTGCCCAAGTCATGGCTTAGGATCTGTAAAATTCACTAAAGATATTAAACATTAATATAAATCAAAGACTTATCAAACTTCACATATTAACAGCAGTCTGTATTTCATGTTCATGTGCATAAATTGACTTGCAAAGTTTCTGTCATGAGAATATAGATGAGATATAGAATTCAGTTACTTAATTTGGAGCAATTATCAGATACTGCTATTAAGAAATTTGACACATTTTGTTTTGTCCTCTTTCTACCTACTGTTAACAATGGGATGGATATTCCATAATTCCATAAAGGGGGAGGGGTCCAAAATGACAACGGTCATACCATCGCATCATGCCAAACTGAGGAATAAGCCAAGTCAACCATAGCAGTGACAAATGTTTCCTAACTGACTCTTAAGATGAGAACCAAAAGGCCAGCAACCTCATGGGTGTGAATGGCTGTGGTGGATCCTCTTGTAACCCTCCAGGGAAACATGCATGTTTGATTACCTCTCTAAAATGCCTGTGCACCAACTCATACACCATGGGGAATAAGCAGAAAGAACTAGAGATCTGTGTGTGGTGGCAGGGCCATGATCTCATTGCAATTAGAGACACAGTGGGGTAGCTCACATGACTGGAATGCTGTCATGGATGGCCAATGGGGTGAATCATAGAATGGTTAGAGTTGGAAGGGACCCTAAAGATCATTGAGTTCCAACTCTCCTGTCATTGGCAGGGACACCTCCCACTACAGCAGATCTATATTTGTCTGACATAACTACATGAATTTTTCTTACTATTTGATGTCCCTGACCAGATTTAGTTCTCTTTGGGTTTTTCCTTGCCTGATGTGGTACCTGGCCACTTGGACAGTTTCTTTATATTCCNGTTTTACTCTGCTTTTGTTTTCTAGGAAGACAGCTCTGACTAAGTGGACTGGATTTTTTAGGTATACATCTGTCAGAGAAGCCAGACAAGATGAAACAGAGAAAGAGAATCCCGATGGAAGACTCTGAGCAAACCTTGGTGGCTGTAGAGATCCTGCCCATTCTAGTGCACATCCTAGCCTACTCATACAATTCTCAATTACTGTAACATCAGCAGTTTTCATAGTATCACTAAAACAAACAAATGATAACAGATGGTGATGAATTAGCTGCATAGAATGAGTTCAACAAAGACACTCTGGATCTGAGACACTTCAGTCCAGTTTTGTCCACCTTTTTGAAATCTGGGACTGTATTTAGCTTGGCTGAGTCAAGGAAATCTAAACAAAGAAATCTGTGATAAGACACAATTCGATCTGTTTAAAAGTAGGCATAGAAGAGAGGCTGCCTTGACAGTAAGTACTCTGGAGGAAGTTGGAATACTTGAAAACTGTTTACTCTAGCAACTAGAATATCCCATAAATGTTTCTTTTAAAAACCATTCTGAAAAAGACCACTTCATGTTCACTTCTTTAGTAAAATCTTACACAGGCAGCAGTCTGAACAGGGACCATTCTTCTGAAAGGTGACATTTAAACAGTACTTATGACTAACTAGATTCTTTTTAGGAAAAGCATGAGAAAATTGGGGAGGATTTGAAAAAAAATCAGTAACTTTTGATACTGCAGCCAAACATGCAAGTGGCTTATGCTGAAGCCATTAAACAGGAACTCCTAGCTAACACAAAACACCTGCTGCTGGATCTTGTTGTGGTACTGGCACTAAAACCTTTCAACAATAAAAGATCCCTTCTTATGTTACTCTAATGTGGAAAATAAGATAAAATTCAGTGTCTTCTAAGTAAGAACATTCTAGTGAGAATATACAACAGGACTTCAGAAAGTCAGCAAGGCTGCCCAAGTCATGGCTTAGGATCTGTAAAATTCACTAAAGATATTAAACATTAATATAAATCAAAGACTTATCAAACTTCACATATTAACAGCAGTCTCTATTTCATGTTCATGTGCATAAATTGACTTGCAAAGTTTCTGTCATGAGAATATAGATGAGATATAGAATTCAGTTACTTAATTTGGAGCAATTATCAGATACTGCTATTAAGAAATTTGACACATTTTGTTTTGTCCTCTTTCTACCTACTGTTAACAATGGGATGGATATTCCATAATTCCATAAAGGGGGAGGGGTCCAAAATGACAACGGTCATACCATCGCATCATGCCAAACTGAGGAATAAGCCAAGTCAACCATAGCAGTGACAAATGTTTCCTAACTGACTCTTAAGATGAGAACCAAAAGGCCAGCAACCTCATGGGTGTGAATGGCTGTGGTGGATCCTCTTGTAACCCTCCAGGGAAACATGCATGTTTGATTACCTCTCTAAAATGCCTGTGCACCAACTCATACACCATGGGGAATAAGCAGAAAGAACTAGAGATCTGTGTGTGGTGGCAGGGCCATGATCTCATTGCAATTAGAGACACAGTGGGGTAGCTCACGTGACTGGAATGCTGTCATGGATGGCCAATGGGGTGAATCATAGAATGGTTAGAGTTGGAAGGGACCCTAAAGATCATTGAGTTCCAACTCTCCTGTCATTGGCAGGGACACCTCCCACTACAGCAGATCTATATTTGTCTGACATAACTACATGAATTTTTCTTACTATTTGATGTCCCTGACCAGATTTAGTTCTCTTTGGGTTTTTCCTTGCCTGATGTGGTACCTGGCCACTTGGACAGTTTCTTTATATTCCACCCAGCCTACCTGTCCTTGCCTCTACCCTCTATAGGCCTCTTTTTGGTTCTGAACTTGTCTAACAGTTCCTTGTTCATCCACGCAGGCCTTCTGGCTATTTTGC